>ADNK01001159.1:0-32500 GCA_000320545.1 Bigelowiella natans CCMP2755 | reverse complement strand
AAGCAGTAGCTAACAGCATCGACGGGTTCTCAAAACCACATCGATCAGTTTCTGTGGTGCTGTGTTGGTGATTGCTCGGCATTGCGACCTTCGCTACTACTACCTACAACATTCGAGGAGAAACGAACATCCAGCGACCAAGAACCACACCTGTCGTTGTTATGGCCGATATTACTTATGTCAACTAGTATCAGCTCCAAGGCTTGCTTGGGTTAGTGTTCATTTGCAATCGTGACGATGATTCAGCATTCACTACTTCGTCTCTCGATTCTTTGAAGATGGGGTCAGGTGCAGCAGTAAGACAGGCAAGGTAAAATTAAAGAGCAGCAGTCTCGTAGATATTGTTATTGTTATTATTATTATCATTGTTTATTGTCATTGTTGCCATCACCCATACACTCATTCCCATCGCAGGGTAAAACTCGTTTTTGCTGAATTGGATTTTGCTCAAGATCTGATTAGTGGTGGAAATCATAATCAATTTTGGTGCTGGTTGTTGCTGCTGCTTGTGTGTGGAATTTCTGTAAGATGAGGAGTAGCTCGGATGCGAGATGAGCAGTGAGCTGCATGCACAGAAGAGGTGAAACCTTCCCATTCTCGAAATCAGCTTCTATTCCAAACAATTGGGTCCAGTATTGCACCATCACCGAACATATGAACATCTGATGATGATAGTGATATGATAATGATAATGATGATGATGATGGTGATGATTTTGATGGCGTGTAAGCAAAACCCGTCATTTATAGGGTACTATCGTCAATCCGAAGCAAAAACAGCATTTGCTGACAGTAGCGACACGCACATCGGCTCTGGATTGGCCAACATCAGCACTTTCTCAAGTAAAGCAGCTAGCGTCTTGGGGTTTGGCGCCTCCTCTTTTCTCTCTACTACTATATCGCGATCACAATCATGGGCTGATATCTACCGAGGCAAGCATCTCAAATCCATAGAGTAACTTTATATGCTTTGGGAGAGTAGTGTCCACTGGAGGGTTGTTCTTCTGTTTTCCTCCTGCTGCCTCTCCTCCTCGTCCTCCTCCAAGCAAAGAGGAGCAGAAGAAGCAGCGAGAAATGACTTTCTTGTTCATCATTCTCATCATGGGAACCTTTAACGTCAATGATAGTGAGAGTGGATAGTAATCGATGTTGCTCGTTATTCTTCGAATACATACGAGGAGCTGGGGAATTACTTTAGTAGTCGTAGTCGTAGTAGCAGTTGTTGTTGTTGTTGTTGTTGTAGTAGTAGTAGTAGTAATAGTAGTAGTAGGGCAGATATAATCGTGGTAGTAGTGAGCCCATAATTCGTCGTTTTGACGTCCAAATACCAGCAGTGCGAGAGAAAGTAGGTTGAAGAAGTTGTAGTTTCCCGTCAGGATGATCAAGACCTGTGGATGTGATTTAAATCTTTTTGTCTGCCGATATATTACCATTGTCCTCATCATAATCATCACAGTCTCTTCATCGAGAGATCATTGCACAAGATCAACCGTAAAACTTAGACGAATAAGTGCTGCTGATAGATGCATCAACTAGCTCTTGTGTGCTTGTTGGCTGGGAGAGAGGGCAGAACGGCGTATCACCCAACAGCAAACAAAGACACGATCAATAGAAAAAACCTGGAAAGAGGCGAGAGCCATCCACGAGAAATGGCGCAAAGGCCAAAGCTGAGAAATGATGAGAGAATTGGAATCATGAGGGAATAATCTAGCAAAGAATGAATGGTTTAAGAGGGCCACATCAACGGATGTACCCAATCCACGTAATCAATGCCATCGTTATCAGTAATTCATGTTTACAAAGCAACAAGCACTGCTGCAGAGACTAGTGATTTTACTTACCGGGATATAGAGTAGATATGGGCAGCCAATAAGGATGAAATAGACCATGCTCACACTGAGCCTCTTCAACCAGAGAGGGGGTAGCTGATGATGTTGCACGATGTTTCC
The DNA here is from genome assembly GCA_000320545.1 of Bigelowiella natans CCMP2755. Lineage (NCBI taxonomy): Eukaryota > Cercozoa > Chlorarachniophyceae > Bigelowiella > Bigelowiella natans. The sequence continues at coordinate 30,552 of ADNK01001159.1, read as the reverse complement.
ATTATAGTATCTGTATATAACTGCATGCTGATGCTGTAATGGCTGCCTACCAGCTAGTAGCACCCCACGCTCATCATATATGAATAATTAGAGGTCAATAACCCCAATTTCTATGCTAATCGTCGCCCATCATTTTTTCCATGAGGAGGAGGAAAGAGGGAGGGAGAGAGAGAGAGAGAAAGAGAGAACTCATTTATGAACTTAATACTGGGATTACCAATCCTCGTTTTTGCCATACAACATATAATGCTACTACATGATGCTGCTGCTACTACTACTACTACTGCTACTACTGCTACTACCATACTACTGTACTAGTACTACCTGGTGAGCATAGTAGGACATGTAATGAGGTATGCATTGGGACTCAAAGTGCCACTGTTAGTAGTGGTCGCAGCAAAAGATGATGTTCAGCAAGGATGTGTGATGTCGATAGCGTGAGAATCGTTCAAAGATCAAATTTATCTTCTTATTGATTGACGGAAGAAGAAGAAGATGATGATGATGAAAGAGGGGGGGGGATGATGACGACATCAACATTGGATATTCACTGCATTAGTTGTGTGTCGTCTTTATCTAAAGCCCCCTCCTTCCTCCTCCTCCTCCTCCTCCTCCTCCTTTTGACACACGCACACCATAGGCATATAATATAACGGTGTGCAGTCCTGCTGCTGCAGCAGCATGCAAGTGAGAGCTGCTGTCTCTACCTCTAGGGCAGAGAGATTCCACCTATACATACCATCCAAAATTATGAACAGGGCATTATTACTGTCATCATTACTATTATTATTAGTAGTAGTAGTATTACTAGTAGTGGTAGTAGTGGGGTTATATAACTAACATGCTTTAACAACACAAGCACAGAAATCTTCTCCTTACAGGAGGGAGGCAGTACCATGTGGGTCCGCTGCTACTCAACTTCACCACCCCTGATGAGCATGATGAGCACGATGGGCATTATGATGATGATGATGATGATGATGATGATGATGATGATAAACGCCCAACAATTCTAACAACATAGCAGCAGCAGCAGCAGCAGCAGCTGGAGAAGCATAAGGGGGAGAAGCAAACATTTACTCTCACAAATAAATAAAAATAATCCACTCATTTCCCGCTGAGACTCGAAGACGTCAGTGTGTTGATTCCCGTGCGTTGTATATTATATATATATATATATATATATATATATATATACAAGGTAAGCATCTACAACTTTAGCAGTTAAATTACCTGACTCTATAAACAACCGAGCTCCTAGATTAGTCACCTTCGCACCACCACATCACTTATCAACTTCTATACTATCAACAAAGGAAAGAAACCTAGCCTTCCACCAAATCTTTTTCTCTTTTTCTTTATTCTCTTCTTTTCTTCTTCTTCTTCTTCTTCTTCTTCTTCTTCTTCATCTTCCTGTTGTTGTTGTTGTTGCTGCTGCTAATTACCAAGAACATTCCTAGTCGAGCACCACCACCACCACTACCACATCCTTCTTTACGTGAGCTGCCAACCGAGGAAGAAGAAATAGCAGGAGGAGGAGGAGGAGGAGGGGGACCCAAAGGGTTACCCCCCCACAGCAGCGTCCAAGGAGCTACAAGCGAAGTTAAGTACCCGCACTCGACTAATAAGATGTCCCACTAGGAGAAACACGAATAGTAAGTAGTAGTACTTCTCCTCCTCCTCTTCCTCCTTATCCTCCTCCTCTGTGCATTATACGTATGGTTTTTCTCGTTAGTACTAACACACCTGGAATGACATGAAGACGCTTGTGCTTTTCACCACGGTCATATATCTTGACAACAATGTACCAACAACTCGCATTGTTAAGGATGTTGATGTAAACGAACTTATTTAGTTTTGATGCTATTGGTTGCTCTTCTGTTTCTTCTTCTTCTTCTTCTTCTTCTTCTTCTTCTTCTTCATCTTCTTCTTATTCCAATCTCAATCCGCCGTGCTCTTACAAGAGAGTGAGGAGCAGGAAGCTTTCTCCGCTGCGGAAAATTCTTGGGCACACACAAACGGCAAAGCTCAAAAAGACTCCCGATATCGTGACCTAGCAGCATGGATGAGCATAGATGAAAGGTCTGTGCTGTTATTTGTTTGGGATTGTTAACGATTGTAAACGATGCTTGCTACAGCTACGGTGACGGTGACGATTGAACAAACCAATTCGAGGCCCCACCAACTTGAGAGCCCGAAGAAGTGCTAGGGGTAATAAAACAAAAACAACGTTCAAATACGTGTGATCAGCTGCGGAGATTATTATATGACAGACGATGGGAAGTAGTGCCAATCCAATCAACTTAGCAAAGGGGGGGATGGAAAAGAGAGAGGGGAAGAGGGAGAGAGAGAGAGAGAGAGAGAGAGAGAGAGAGAGAGAGAGAGAGAGAATTTTATTAGATACGTATATGTACCTTACAAAGCAGCAACAGGTTTGGATTCTCAAGGAAAAGGTTGAAGATCTCTTTCCTGATGTGAACATGACATCGCTATAGTTACTACATCTTGACAAAACAAAACAATCTCCAAGGGGAACAACGTAACCAGGATTCGGATTCCATCATACTCTTCTATCAAAAAAATAACAATAGTAGTCGGAGGAGGGGGGGGGGGAGCAAGGGGAAGGGGGAAGAGGAGGAGGGAGAGGAGGAGAAAGAGGGGTAATTAGATTTTGATCGCAGTATTGAAAGATAATAACTACAATAACAAAACCGCAACGATAGTAACGACCGGGTACTTAACGGGCTGGATAGGAAGGATGCCGTCATCACCAAAGAGGCCTGTAAATATGAAAACATAAAGTGCATCGATCTCAATCCAAAAAAGAAAAATGATCATCTGCAGCTCAACACCCTGACTAACCCTAACAGCGTGTGCTACCTGGAGTTTGGATGTATATCGAGACAAAGGCGCAAAGGAATAGATATCCCATTAGTAGTAAGAACAAATCGCGCGTCTCCATCAAGGTAATATGGAGGTCCATTTTCTTGGGGCTTGTTTCACCGTCACCCTTTTTCAGGTTTCCGCCGACGTGGACGCCGGGTTCCATTTTTCCAGTTTTCCAGGAGAATCGATTGTCATGGTCCCGTTTTTGCACAACGACAAGGTTTTCAGATGAATATTTCAGGAAATGCCTTTCTATGGCATGAATTCACAGCTGTAGCGACTTCGTGGCTGATAAGGAGATCGAATCATGAAGATCACCGAGACATTGTTCGGAGTCTTTTCTTGGAAAATTAATTTTGGGTATTCTATCGTATTTTACAATCCAACTTTGTTATCATCCAAATTCACTGTTCCATTCCATTCCCGCTCTTCATTTTTAAAAAAAACAAGAATTTAACGTAGAAAACCCCATATTTTTAATTCTAAAGCAGCAGTTACTCTTCACTCATCTCACCTGATCAGCACGTGGACGCTTACTTCTCCGTAGCTCATTGTTAGTGTGGCAATCATGGGGTGCGTCGAAGGTCGTGCCGTTTCTCCGGTTGCTATTTGCAACGATGGAAGGCAGATCTGTGATGCTGACCGCTTTACGTCTCTTCCAGAACTTGAAGCCTCCTCCGTAAGATAGACTGCAAGTGCATGAATATCTCCTAAATGTCTGCCTTCCTTGATTACATCCACTTTTGCTTCAGCCTGTTGTTCGTAGTTATACCTTACTACTTCGTGAAAAGCCAGGGATCTCTCCGGAATATGTCATACGCTATCTAAAGGAACAGTAAGTGCTTACAAAAACACGTGTATGCGTGGAGAGAATTAGTACAAATCTGCCATTTTGCAAATGTGGAACGTCTGATTATTACTTACTCCTTGCCATCGTTAACATACCCTCATCCCGCGAGTAGCAGCACTGTTATCCTTTTCTAAAAAATGCTTAACAATCTCCACGCCTACAAATCCTACGCTAGTTAACCACGCATTGTTTATTCAGCGATATGTATGAAGACGAAGAAATTGTGACATTCTTTGGAGACGAAATTTATATGGGCTTGACAAAGCAGCCGTCAATCAGGACGTAAGCCAGCAATATTTTGCTTGAAAGAGATGCAGGACGATGCATGAATGACATGTGGATGCTTCATCACCCCCTCCCTCTTCTAAGATATCTCGCGAGTGGCGGTCTTGGAAAGCTCTTTGATGAGAAGGTGAAATCTCAAAACGCTATGATTCATATCATCATTATTATAATCATCACTATCGTCACTATGCAAATTTGCTACAGAACGATATTGGCCCGTTGCCACACATACTGCCAACTGGCTCGATAGCTGGAAAGAGTAATGCTGCTATTGAACTCATTGCTGCTTCCCCCTTGCTACTTACTACTATTATTACAACTACAATCATTACTACTAGTACTACTGCTACTACTACTCTTGTAACCTTGCTACATGATTGTTGCGTGTGCGGTCATACCCGGTATTCGTGTATACTCCTCCTCCTCAATTCGTAGTGGTGATTTTGATATATATTCATGGATTTTTCCTTGGAGGTAGTAGCATTCCCCTTCTATATATTGTTACGACCTTATTTTTTGAGACAAGATGTTATTCACTAATTATCTCCTTGTTATGTTATGAAAAATGGGAAACGGCGATGTATAGTGATGGCAGACCCCTTCCTGATCCGACGTAAGTAAGAGGATTAAACAACTTCAGCAAATCTATGCCGTATAGTTCACTGTTGTGCTGCTTTTATATGACTACAACACATCTTACTCCTTTCACTAAAACTGGTATGTCCTTCTTACTTTCTTCAGGCAAGGAGGACTCCGACTCTGAGGGTGGGGTTGAAACATTTCCCCATGTTGTTGCTTGCTATGCGAAGACATGAGGATGTTGTTGAAAATGTAGCCTTAGTAATCTCATACCTGGTGGTGAAGATGACGGGAACCCCTTACTTCGCCATCAAGGCTCATCGAGAGTTTCTTAATCTAGATTGCCAACACAGTACTGACCCATCATTATTCCTCCTCCTCCTCCTCATCCTTTTTATGGCATTTCACACTCTGTTTTTGTCAATGATTACCCCTCCACCAGGGCACCTGTTTTTTTCAGATATTCTTGGCCAGCAGGTACGAGATAGTGTTGTCAGTCAACATGCAGCATCACATTTGTAGTATGCGTGCTTGAATGCCAGGAAAGACTACACCATTTAGCTTTTGTTGGATTTTCTTGTCGGCATCGTTGCTCGTCTCTGGCTCTGCTGATAACCACGTTTCTCTTCTCCTTCTTCTCTTCTTCTCCTTCTTCTTCTTCTTCTTCTTCTTCTTCTTCTTCTATCCTGCCATCATATTTACAAATTAAGGTCATGTGCTCTCGATTTGAATTGAAGTCATCATCGGAAGGGAAAGATGGGTAATTCTCACTACATTCAAAAAACATGGTGCGAACGACAAGGAGGTGGGGACAGGATATGGTGTAAATAGGGAGGAGTTGTAGTGTGGTAGTGGCATCAGATCAATACGATTGTTTGAGCGTAGAGAAAATGCGTACTACATGTGCTGCCGATATTGACTCAACCTTCTCCTTCATCAGTAAATCTATTCACTGGGATGAACCGGTACTACTAGTGAAACAAGGAAAATAGGAGGAGGAGGAGGAGGAGGGGGGGGGGGGGGGAGGGGGGGATACGGGAGGGTGGAGACGAAGAAGAGAATCTGATGACAAGTCAATGTACGAATCCACTGGGCAATTTGGCGGATAATTATGGAGAAAATAGTGTTGAACAAGGGGGAAATATCGACACTTACTCGGTTGTTTCAATTGCTTCGTAGGTCGCCACAGATCTAGGTGATTGTGAGGAAAGAGGTTCGTTAGATATTACTGCGGAATACATCTAATATTGCAATACTGAATATGAATTTCTCTCTCTCCTCCCCACCCCTCCCCCCCCCGCCTCTCTCTCTCTCTCTCTCTCTCTCTCTCTCTCTCTCTCTCTCTGTGTGTGTGTGTGTGTGTGTGTGCGTGTGATGGTATTATAGGGTTCAACTATCCTTCTGTCGTGGTATTCAAAGGAGAGGTAGATGATACATGGTCTACAATTTCAAAAAATACAGAAAATAGAAGAAGAAATTCTCTCCGCCACAATATATCCTGTTCTTCCCTCATCGGCAGCGGTGGGCCGAGTGTTGATTGGTTGATAGTCAGATCAAGCACGTATCTGCGTAATTATCTTACCAGATCGCGTCGTTGTTGCCACAAACAGGTATACGCTTGTGGACCTTCAAAAGAGAATAGCATGGCCCTTTCCATTTACATTTGCAAGGTACTACAATTAGGTGGTAAGTATGAAAAATGATGATGGGAAAAGGACAAGGAAATCGTCCTGCAATCATTTGCATCAATCCACTTATAAAATCACATGAGGATGTGTGCAGTATACATGTGCATGTCAATTTATACGTGCAGATAAATTTATCATAAACATTTGAAAAGGAATTCCCTTATGACTGGCAGCATTTCTGCATTGTTGATGAGAAGGTAACGGTGATTTGCTTTGGAATTTGATTTTTTTTCCTAATTTTAATATCATACTCATCACGCCGTCTTCTTCTTCTTACGTGATTCACGACAGGCTTCGGTGATGCACGCTACTTTGGTGGTAAGAAGCTATTTAAAGATTTTAGTTTCTACTCGTTATAGTGATCACCAACCCCCTCATTACAGTTTCAATTACCTATTTTATTAAAAGGTCAAGGATGATAGGCTATACCTCTTTAACACAAGGTGAGGCTAATTTACTTACCGACCGCACAATCTCTGTTGTGCTGAATGTGAGTTGGATATTCATCAGGACTTATTGTTGTGATCTGCCTTCCCCGCCTTTACTTCTACTTCCTACCATCAACAGGCGAAAATTTAATGAGGAGGGACAGCATAGACTCGGACTGTACAGTGATGGAGAAGTGAGCTGAGCCATTTGTTGATCTTTTTCATTTGCACGTCGTCAGATGCATCATAGAGGATGGTTTTATGACGAAAGACAACCATGCACGTGTTAGGAACCGGCGACAACCGATTTATACGTTAGTGAGCTTAAGGATCCTTCGGAATGGTACGTAAAAGTAAACATAGAGGACAGTAAAGGGAGAGGGGTAATACAGAAAACAGTCTCCCAACACCTGTATAAAGACAGTCGGTGCTGGTGGTGCTGGTGGTGCTGCTGGTGGTGGTGGTGTGATGGAGGTATTTTATTGATGATTTTGGTGTTTGTGCGATCCTTCAAGGAAACCCCATCCACAAAATCCGGTCATAACTGGCGCTGAATATGCTCTGAACGGTGGCGGGTTCCTGTCCGTGAAGAATTCCCTCTTCAGGTTCACCATACTACTCAGATGATGCCAGTGCAACATGTTCTTTTTTTAAATCGCGGTGCCTTAAATTTATCTAGGATGGCAATGGATTGTTCGCTATACTATGGAAGAGGGGTACATAATCAATATGCAATCCAAAACAACACAAAACAGCACAATCAAGGAAGAAAATTGAAATAAATCCGAAATTATACAACCTGTAATTTAGGTTCGAGCTATGCACGTATGCACGTTGTCGCCTACGGAATATGAAGAGGTCGCACATCAATGAAACGATACAATTCTTTACCACTCCTGCAATAATCCACATCAATTCACAATATACCTGAAAAGAAAATAAATGGTTAAAATTTCCTAATCTTCAAGAAAATATTTTACGGAACCATGTAAACGGTTTATTATAGGAAGAGGACGATCTTCAAATGCTTTCCCTCGTGAATGCTACAGGAAAGGTGGATACACTTGCCCTAATTCTGCGTTTTGCTTACACCCTTGAGCCAGCTTTTGTAACATGCTTTAGGGATTTAATTCGCTGGGGATGCATGTTGTGGCGGCAATATGCATGAAGGACGATGACGGTAAGCATTCCAATGGCATGAACTCAAAATGTAAAAAATGATATTTATTCGTCCACAATCAGGGGAATGGGTTGGAGTAGCAGATGGATTTGAGGCTCCCCATGGCTGGGAAGTGAATGTTGCTTGACAGGAGATGTGCTGACACAAGCAGGACAAACATGTGCATGAAAACCAAAATATGCACAGCATGCGCAATGTAATGGCAATAAGTCGGAATATGAACCACAATACAGATATTGCGCATGGCCGCCGACGAGTGCTAGGTGCTTTGTCGACTGACAGTCCGCCACATGCAGGAGAGTAGCAGCGACAGCATGCACATGCCACCATGCGTGCCGCCACACCGTGCCCATCCACGCAATTCATGCTCTTGACAAGTTAGCATCATCATGCCTAGCTAGCTAGATGCGTGCATGGAACATCTAGATGCATGTAACAGATGTCAACAAATTGCGTTCAGCACAATCAATTTTGAAGCTTTCATTTTGCTTCGATCAGAGAGACTTCGGCCTGGTTTCAAAAGCTTCACCTCAAAAACGTGTTTTTTGATTCATTCGAATGAAGCTGACCAAAACACGTTCTTTGCACGGCCGGCAATGACGATGACAAACAAGTGCGCCCGCTGGCACAATGGACATTGGCCCGCAATGATGAAGCTGTGCCAGTTCTACAGCCTGTGCTAGTGCGCGCCATCGATCGCAATGGCACATGTGACACAGATCTGCATGTCTTCGATTATTTTTTCAACGATATCATTTTATGATTGTTTCTAGTTTTCTTAAATTGGACAGCCATATACATGCGGACATTGTACTCTAAATTTGCAATGCACTTATAGTCAGAAGAAATTTTGTGCATTAAGCTGACACGGAAAGACCGACATGTTTCGGATAAAAATCGGTGGTGTTTAGAAACACCAATTGGACTTGTTGAATTGGATCAACGGCATATTTAGTATTCCTGGGAGGCAGCAACTCTCTTTCCCTTTTTCTTTCCCTTCTTCTTGGAAGACTTCTTCTTAGGCTTCTTAGTAACTGTGCTGGATGCCTTCTTCTTAGGCAGGAGGACAGCGTGAATGTTTGGGAGAACACCTCCTGCAGCGATGGTGACATCTCCGAGAAGCTTGTTAAGCTCTTCGTCGTTGCGGATAGCGAGCTGGACGTGGCGAGGAATGATACGGGATCGCTTGTTGTCGCGAGCAGCATTTCCAGCAAGCTCGAGAATCTCAGCGGTGAGGTACTCGAGGACTGCTGCAAGGTAGACGGGAGCACCGCCTCCAACACGAGTTGCGTAGCGTCCTCTGCGCAAGAAACGAGAGATACGGCCTACAGGGAATTGCAGACCAGCGCGAGCTGATCGGGTGGTTGCCTTCACGGCTTTGCCTTTTCCGCGGCCTCCTTTTCCTTTTCCTTTTCCAGACATTGTGTAGTTCAGTTGTGTTCCCTTTTGAGGTGTGAGCTCTGGTGATGATTGTGGCTTTTGCTGCCTCACTTTGGGATTACGCTAATTTCATTTAATTCTACATTATTCTTAGAATAATGTCGTTATATCATAATTAAAATGCATAACTACTATACGACATACTATTGGGGATGATTTTCTCGTTCAATGCTATAATCTAAACGGTGATAATGTGTTGTTATGATGAATGCCGACATTTTATGACGGGTCAGGATATAGTCAAATCAATCAAGCCCCGATGGGGAGTGAACTCCCGAAATTTAGTTTCGAGGCGACATTTAATTTATATTAATTTCAAGCTCTAAGTTATATCGAATTTTACAACAAAAAATAATAAATATTCAGCTTTTTGTATTATAATTTAAAATAATTTTTAAAATATGACTATAATCTGCTTGGAAATCCAAGATGAGGGAGCACATAGATCTAAATGTTTCTGCAACGGTCTAAGATGGAAATACCTGCAGAAAACATATAATACCGGGGACAATGCAACTTGACATAAATGTAGGAGGTTCTGGTCGAGAAGTCTATGCGAAGGACTTAGATGAAATTACAATCTAAAGACACATAGAGCAAAAATTGACTTCCTTAGTACAAGAAAAAGGCATCAATGCTATGTCGTATTTTAATTATGAAAGGGGTATACTGTTTACATAGACGAAAATGTAGTCGGAAGAGATAGGATCGTTAGCCAACGGTCTACTTTTTTGCTCTGGAAATCCTCGAATTGGATCAACGCCTGGGAAGTCATAACTCAAAACACAACTCAATCAACAATGACCGGACGAGGAAAAGGAGGCAAAGGACTTGGAAAGGGAGGCGCTAAGCGTCACCGCAAGGTTCTTCGTGACAACATCCAGGGTATCACCAAGCCCGCTATTCGCCGTCTTGCACGCCGTGGTGGTGTCAAGCGTATCTCTGGTCTCATCTACGAAGAGACCCGCGGAGTTCTCAAGGTATTCCTCGAGTCCGTGATCAGGGACGCTGTTACCTACACCGAGCACGCTCGCAGAAAGACCGTTACTGCTATGGATGTAGTATACGCTCTCAAGCGCCAGGGCCGCACCCTTTACGGTTTCGGCGGATAAATTACCAGTCAATTCCAGAAATACAACCGGTGTCTAAGACACCCCCACTATACAAATGAAACTGTGATGATGACTTCACCTACACATTGAGACTGTATTGACTCAAATATTATTAGAATGTAAGTCTTCGTCACTGATTATGAAATCAAGTAAGCACAACGGTCAGCGACTATCCAACGCTTCGGCACCCGGAGCTCGTAGTAAGCATCGCATATAAAGCCAAAATGTAGAATGTACATACAAGGACTCCTCGACTGCATTCTGCGACCAATACTAGAATAATAATGACATCGTCAAATCAGAAGCAGCTAGGCAGAGTGCGTGGACTATTCTACAGTAAAAATTGGGGCTGCGCATCTGCGCACGCTTATTTTGGCGAAGTGCCGCAAGGTGTAAATTTTAGCTAGGCTTGATAGTTAGTTAAGTGTTGCAAACCAACGGAAGGCTCTTCGTCCGCCCGGTACACACCACGTACATCACTAGCTAGCTAGCAACTCAGAAGTCTAGAAGTGTTTATTGATTGTTGTTGCCAAAACTAGCTAGAGATGAGCTCTAGAGCTAACAAAATCACGAATGAAATTAGATGATGATGCACACTAGCTAGACTATAGTCTAGCTAGTAAACTTCTAAATGATCCGCTAGTGATGCTCAGAAGAGCGCGCAGAGATCCATCCCTCTACTAGCTCTCTGTGTGCCATAGTCGTACTAGCGTACGTGCGCATGCCATCTACTCTAGTACGTACTAGCATAGCCATGCTAGCATGCTGCATCACACTAGATCACATCATGGACCATGGACATGACTAGATGAATTTGTGCAAATTATTGCCATCGTATCATCTCTAGATCTAGTCCTTAAGAGTCATCATTGACTAGTTGCAAGGCAGCGCAGAGAGACCATGCATGTACACGTACATGCTATCTAGCCATGATTGATGCATGGATGTAAATGTGAACAATTGTATAATTGGCATTAGCTAGCTAGCTAGCTAGGGAACAGGACAGCCAAAGAGATGCTGCATGGCTAGCATGCGCTGTTTAGGTGTGCAACGTGGCCACGATCTAGCGATGATCACCACTGGACCAGCTCAGGCTATATAGCAGGTGAACAACTGAATGGTCTAGTAATGCTAGAGTGCCACATCCGACTACGACCCCACCGCGATCATGGCTCTCAGCGACTAGGTGAGGCTAAAGGTGGTTGTCCCTCTTTATTTCATGTTGCGAACAACCTAGCAACCAGCAATTCGGTTTTTCTGGCCCAGCCTGACGTGACTGACGGTTCTTGCCAGGTACGGTCGCAGCTCATGCGTATGTATCAGAGAAGAGGCACTCTTGTACGTACAGTGTGTAATGAACATGGTATCAGGTGTATGTAACATCGTAGCAGAGGCTTGCATATATTACGTGTGAAGCAATGAAAACATGAAAACAAGATTCGTTCATCCTTAAATCCCGGATGATTATCCAAAAGCACTTTCGCTGATTCTGTGAACGTGACGACCAGGGAATTGCAGAGATTTTTGCAGTATCTAATTTTATCTACATTTAGAGTTTTGCCCTTGGAGCTCCATTTCCCCCTTTATTCACAACCTTTTGTTTGGCGCCACGGTCTTTTCCAGAGGTTGTGACTTTATCATTTTCGTTTACTAAAAATCCTGGTAGATCACTAATTTCTCTCAAAAGCAGTTTACGGGCTTTTAAGAGCTCCTTCGCTGCGTTAGCAAATATGCTAGCCAACTCTTTTTCGGAGGTACCAAATTTTACTTTTTCAGCTATGTATTGCATCTGCCCCTTTACACGCCAGGCTTTATGACGGGCATACTCGAGATTAGCTACATCGTCTGGATCATTAGCTTGATCTCGAAATGCAACGAGGCGAGTCCTATCGTCCGCAAACACATTTCTATTCGTGAAGGACTGTACGAAGGAGATACGGGGCTCCCTCGCCTTCAGGACTGGTGTAACTGAGTGCAGGATCTTCGAGCCCTGCATGAAGACGCAGTAACCTGCCCCCTTATAGTTGACAGTTTCAATCTTAGATTTTGGAACTCCCGTCACCCTGAGATCATCGAAGAATTTCCCGCTGGCATCAGCCATCTGCAATACCTGCAGTTCTCCCCCATCCATGTCTGTCATGTCGCTTAAGATAAGAACGAACACATAGTCGGTGCTGTCGACATGCCATTGGTCCACAGCTCTACCAGCTCCTGGCTCTCCAAAATTTGTGTGTCCATGGTTCATAATTCCATTGTGGGGAGATAGGGGTTGAAGTGAGAGATCTGCAAAAATTTTGTTGACATCAGGGTTAAACGAGAAGTCGCGCACCCATTTCGAGAGGTAACCAAGTCCACGAAGACACTTGTTACGCTCATTTTGTTTAAGATGGGTATCTTTGTACCTCATAACAATCGATTCTGGATGGGGAAAGAGTGTGAAAAAGGTGAAGATACTTTAGGGACAACAACAGGATGATACAAAATAGAACACTCACTCAATATTTGAGTGCCTTCCTCTGAAAGCAAACGAAATGGGCGCGTATAAGCTACCCCAGGGAAGTCCCGTTGAATCTCCGGCGAGTAGGGAAATGGAACATCTTTGAAATCCAAAGTTTTTACGTGTGTCGGTGGTTCGTACTGTAAATGACGCCTTGGGTCAAAAGGCACATCTTCCAAGTCCATCTTGAACTCTACTGGGTTCATGTTTGGTGGTGACAGCGAATCTGCAACGAATTTTCTCAACATCGTGTCTGTGGTCAGGTGGAGGTCTAGGTCCAGTCCAGTCCGTCGGCTTGTTTGTACAACAAGAAAGGTAGATCATCTCATCATCATTATCGTCATGCGACACCAACGAAATCGTCTATCTTTTGTCGGTACGACATGCAGGCACACAGAATAGAATGCAATAATGTAGGAAACGAAATATTAGTTCATTTTTCCTCGTCGGATGAACAAGTGTCAAATGTGTGAACACTAGATCTAAACTTTCCGTACACTACAACTACTACTACATGTACTACTACTACATCTCACATTGGAGAGTTCTCTATGTCATGAGTATTTCCCATGTTGTTACCTGTATCATTATTGATTTAATCATTCATTCAAAATAGAGTACATCCAAGCACGGCTCCTCGCAACCACTTTTCCCGCTGCGGAACATCTAGAGAAGAGAAGGAGCAGGAGGAGAAGGAGGAGGCCACCACTATCGCCACCACCACCACCACCACCACCACCATAGAATCACAACAACAGTAGCACCAGCACCAGCTTGTCGGTGGATGAGATGATCGAAACCACCATCATCGTAGCCACAGATGAGTCGAGAAAGCGTCGTGTTTGCATCATCGCGGAACGTCGTGTTTGCATCATCGGAGCCGTTCCGAGTGCATTTGCTGCTCTCCATGCATTTCATTCAGAGAGAACAAAGCTCAAGGAAGATGAGAACATGCCTGATCGAGCTTGTTTGCTTTGAGAAGCAATCTGATCATTAGGGCAGCTCCAGAGCTGTGTGCGTGCGCATGTGCACAGTTGTGTTCATGCTGCGCATGCACGAGCGAGCTAGCGAGAGCGTTCATCCACAAGCTACATGCGATGCGTATGTAGCTCTGCGCATTAACTAAATACACAGTACATTGCGACACATATCTGCTGTGTAGATTGCATGATGATGAAACTAAGGCAGCTACAATGCGCAATGCGTCTCATTTTTCAGCTGCTGTTCTTTCACAGTGGTAACTCATTAGCTTTCTTCAATTGAGGGTAGTTAATAATTTTGCGGTATCATTTGTCCTGTTCGTCAGATATAACTTCAAGCTTTCCGGCAGGAATCTTCTTATTTTCGCTAGATTGTATCCTCAAACTACCATCGTCTTTCTCTACAAAAACAACAAAAGCAAATGAATAACAACTGCACCACGACAATTAGATTCTTAATACTTTCTGACGACATTCTCGAGAGATGCTCTCCGAATGCTGAGACCTTGAAAAAACATGATTATACCCTTGCATAGTTAAGAACAATGCATCCATCTATCTTCTCTCTCTCCTCCCCTTCCGTACCCCAGCAAAAATTTACCACCTACCACTATAATCTGCTTCGGGTTTGTTAGAGCACATCGAATATACCTGTATTATCCATCATTATTAAAATTTACGGGTTCATTATTCATTTTTTGGCATTTGAGCAAAATCTTCAGATACTTCTGAACATATTGTATAGCCTCGTCAACTTCAAATCCAAAGGCACTTTGCATGAGGCATCCTATAACCATTCCTAAAATAATAAATCTGCTCCGCTTAATCATTCCCCACAGTTTTGATTTACGATTTTTATTCACCTGTCCGACCAACACCAGCACTACAGTGTATGGCAACATTTTTACCATCATCTAACCAACAATCCTAACGAAATACAAAGAACAAAACAAAGAAAAGTGAGGAAATCTATGGAGGTATCACAAACTAATAAATTAGCCAAAACTCAAAAGATGATGTACGTACTATCGTGTCCACAAGCTCCTGAATTCTCAAAACTTGTGTGCCGTAATAGTTACGGATTGGGCAAGTTTTAACCTTGAATGAAGAAAAATCAGTTGAATTCATTATCAACAGGTTAGACACTACCGTGAGTCCTCTTTTTTTATACTCCTTCAACAAGTCTTTTCCTTTGAGATAAGCACATCCAAGAACACACTTATTTGATCCACCTTCTATTATGCTTAGTAAACAAAACTTACCTGATTTCTTCAGAATTTCTTTTTCTGGATTCAAGCAGGCAATGTGTGTTACATCGAAACGCTTCCATAAACTCAACACCTGCCAATGTATTTTCTCAATTAGAGATCATTAATCTTGGATTTGAGCAAATGACTTACTTCACTTTCATCGTCGTATGATCCACCTGGAGAAGAGTAATATAGATAGATTAAAACAAAAGCTCGCTGACTGGACAGTACAAACTAGTCTTTTTAATCCAAAGTCACCCGGCATAGAGCTTCTATACAGCTTTCCTTTTCGACACTCTAGAGGTATCGGTGTAACTTTTCCCATGGCTTGAACCTGAAAGATAGTGAAGTTAATATTTCTGCTAGAGAGGGGGGGGGGGGGGGGGGGCTTGTTAGCGTATTGTATTGATACCGCTGCAGCGTATGTGCCGACACGCTTCAATTTACCGTTTTCGTAAACAGGTCGCAGCCACTACAAAAATCAATCTTCCTTATCAGCCATAGTCCGTTAGACTACAAAAAATAAATACCAGAAAGCCAATGATTGCTCCAGATGTAGCTACCGCAAAGATACTCCGAATCCATGTCGCCTGGAATCAGAGAGAGAGAGAGGGATAGAGAGTTTTAAGTGACGGCTCCTTTGTGGGCAGGGTGTTTTGCACCTTGTTGTAATGCGCAATCATTGCTCCTACTCCGGTGACAGTTGCGATACAGCCAAAATGCCAGGCCTTGAACGCAGACTTGGCAGTCTTTCGAATCTCATCCCGTCGATTCGCATCTTGGAGTGACGACGAAGGCTGTAACAGCCCAGCGCTGGCTCCCATCTAATGAAAATATTCGTGCTTCAAACATCAAGGTGAAAGACACCAACTTGGAAAGGTAGCCTGACTCCTGAATTATGTGATTGTGTGCACAACGATGTGGAGAGTAGGATCGTAGAATCTGGTATAAAAATGTCCATGAACGGCTAGAACGACACATCTGATGTGAAATCCACTTAAATAGCCAACTATTGCAAGTCTTTTACGAAAATTGCCGGTAGTAGGGTGACAAATAGGAATTTTGACACGGAAAAGATAAATCTTACAGATCTCTCAATTTCTTTCGCAGTCGTCCCCCCCACATTGCCATTGTCCACCCCCATCGTCACAGTGATTGCAGAAACAGTTGAACAATGTCTGACATCTTCCACGCAGCAAAGAACAACGATCTCGCTCGTCTGAAGTGTTTAATTGAGCAAAAGGCAAACATCGAGGTGAGGAACAACAAAGGTCGGTAGCAGCGGCAGCATTGCCATTCAGGCAGTACAAGCAATGGGTGAATGATGAAAGAGTTGGGTCAATTTTCAGTAGCAGCAGGACTCACAGTAGCAGTAGTAGTAGTAGTAGTAGTAGTAGTAGTAGTAGTAGTAGAAGTAGTAGTGGTAGAAGTAGCAGTGGAAGTAAAATGGCAGCAAAAGGATTGGGCAATGAGTGTGAGGAGTGGCTCTCTCTCTCTCTCTCTCTCTCTCTCTCTCTCTCTCTCTCTCTCTCCAAACACACGTGCACTGGCATGCGTGCCATGATGCGTGTGGACGTTCCATGTGTGCTTTTGGAACATGCTAGCATGGCGCACGCCAGCACGGAGCCTCAAGACTTTCCGTGGACGCACATGCAGTGTCGCGCCTTCGGTTTGCCAGTTTGTGCACTCATCGCGTGCGTAGCGGGAGATGGCACGCTCTCATTGTCGTTGTTGTTGTTGATTGTCTGAACTTTCCATCTCGGTCTGCTGGCCTGCACGGCTAGACGGCAGCAATTGAAGCAGTGGATGTGAGGGATTTGGTTTCGGAACTTGGTGCGTGCTGAGTTCCTGCAAGACCCCTCAAAATTTCCTGATGGAATTCCTGAATTGACACTTTTGAGATGGCAAAAAGCAATTTGGTTCACTTTGGCATCTCATCCGAAGTGTCATTTGAAAAAAAACTGGTTCAAGTCGGCAGTGAATTGGATTTTGCTTGAAAACAAGTGTCAAATTCCTGATTTCCAAATCATTTTTTTGGAAACCAGAAAAGGAAACTTTCACCAGATTTCGCATGATTTGTGCGCAGAGCGCAACCAGGCAATTTTCCCAGTGTGCTGAAGGTTCAATGTTGGAAACGTTTTTTTCAATGCAAGTGATCACAATGCACTGGCATGCGTGCCATCAATTCATCCGGCCCCTTTGCCGGTTTTCGTGTTGCATTGAGATCTCATCGGCTGATCTCATTGTTCTAGTCCTTCTGGCATTGTTGGCTCACACCAGCACAGCCCGCTAGCCTGGCTAGCTGGCTAGCTGTTGCATGCACTGCCAATGCAAACTCCAGGACTGGGCGTCTAGTCCACATGGCGCGGCGCAATGTTTTTTGGCGGATGACGAGGCTGTCGGGACGTGCACAGCTAGACAGGCGCATCAAATTTTCCTCCCCGCGTGCATGTCCACGTGTGTGTGCAAACAAGCAAATCAATGTGCATGCGCCCACGCAGCGCTGCAATCTACTAGCGGCTAGCAATGATGTCCACCAGCATCTTCTGGTGTTGTCAGTGCAGAGATGCGGAAACACATTTGCACATTGCGATGCTGTGCGTCAATCATTTTTGATGATGAGTGCGGAAACACCTCCATTTCCTCCACACGGGTTTTCATTGCTTGACAACTGACGTTTGACAACCTTGGCACAACTGCGCACTGCTGCCAGCAGACTCAAAATCAACAGGAGCAATTACTGATGAGTACACGTACGTCACTCATCGACGACAGCTAGCTGTTGACCAATCACCAGGGTCAACATGTGATGTTACACGTGTGGATGAACAGGAAGCGTGATCATGTCACCCATCGTTTCTAATTTCATTGCAGCCGGTATGGCACCTTTTTACTGCTATAGCTTCATGTCTGGATGTGGCCTGTGGCCTTAGTTGGACACTGCACTTTTTCCTCTTTGTACAAGTCAACATCTCAGCTGACAGCATGGTAGTCAAGTAGCGTGTCACACGATTCTGTTCAGCTATGATGATGCTTCCGAAGCGAACGCTCAACTCCTACTCGGGTTCTGACGTAATTTAGTTTACACCTTGCTAAGAAAACCTATCAATAAATCATACACATGCGTTATTTTTTTTACTCTAAATATTTATATGGACAAGTACCTTAATTTTTGTATAGTCAGATCAATCCCTCCAATTGTTCCCACACTTTACGCATCTATAGAACGTCGTCATAGGCTCGTCCGCGCTTCTCATCTAGGTTAAAAAAATACATCTAAAACGGCGACTTTCAAGAAAATATCTTTTCCACAACCTGTAATTGTTTGTAGTATGCTTCTGTGTGCCTACATTTTGGGCACAGTGCTACAAAGAGCAAGCAAAAAAATATTATCAAGGATTGTTATGAGAGGTTTGTCGGTGTCAATTCCTGTAATGATGATTTACTTTCTGTTCTATCCGCGTGTTTCCATGCGTCTGGGCCGCCAAGGACATCATCGACCTTCTTCTTCTTCTTCATGAAAGTTGTCTCGCGTATTGTTGTTGTAATGCGCTCAATGTAAGGACATGTCTGAGATAATTTATGGATAATGAATGCTACAAGAAAATGATTAGTTTAAAAGACATCACCTGACAGAATAACCGAAAATATATCTCCTCGGAATAGCATTCCTCGACTAGTAAGCAGTTTGAGCACGTAGGGCAAAACTTGAATGGTGCCTTTTTTGTGTTCTCCTTCTTTTCCTTCTTGCGTGTCCCATCTTTTTCTGTTTTGTCAGCCTTCCCCCCTTTCTCTTCCCATTTTACCTTCCCCCCCTCATTAACTTTGCCAACATGCTTGATCTTCCTCCTCTTGGAAGATTCATCATCCTCCATGCCTGCGAACGAGAGCTCCTCCAACCCCCCACCTCTTCGTTGTCCTCCTCCTCAAGCGGATCTCCACTGGAACGAATTCATCCAGAGAATACCCTAAATCATAATCCAGCTCATCATCGCAGCCAATAGTCTTCATATTCATGTGTTTTCTACTTATTTCGTTGTCGCCAATAAGAAAAAGGATCCCTTTTCCACATCTTGTTCAGGATTCCGAGTTCACTCGTGATTACATTATTTCAAGTGCGCAAGGAACGAGGAGGTCTGCTAGTGAGGAGTCGCTGCGCCTTAGACCTACGTACACGGAACAAAGGAACAACCCAAATCTTATTACTTGACGGAGCATTGTAGGACCGATTCTACGTCATTTTAATATGAGCACCAGTACCAACAAGAGACCCAGGGAGGATAGCGAGAATAAGGAGCGCAAGGTTAAGGTTAAGGTTGAGGATGTGCCTGAGGCTAAACTGGCAGCTTCATTACCGCGTACTGATGAAAACATCAAGAAGGAAAAGGCGCGGGTACCTCAACGGGGGGCTCCAAAGATAGGCTTCATGTGCCCTTATCTTGATACGATCAATCGCAAGGTCCTTCATTTTTTTTTGGCTTCAACATCTCGGGTGAGAATTTAACGAAAAAAAATCGGATTTGTATTCGCGAGCAGGTCTTGGATTTTGACTTCGAGAAGGTGTGCTCTGTGTCCTTGAACAACTTTAATGTTTACGCCTGCCTGGTGTGCGGACAATATTTCCAAGGTAGCGCAAGCCAAAGATTTGTTTTAATACTGCCATACCACTTCGTTGTGTGACTGGTTGGAAATCCATTCAAGGTCGCGGAAAGGGGACACACGCCTATTTGCATGCTTTAGAAGTGGGCCATCATATGTTTATCAATCTCACGACGGAAAAAATATACTGTCTGCCGGACAACTACCAGGTTACTGCTTTGGATCAGAAAATGCTGAGCCAACTGTTAAATAATAACTGTGTGCTTCTTCGTTGCCCATGTTTTAGGTTCACGAGACTTCTCTAGAAGATATTACTTATAATCTACGACCGACCTTCATGAAAAAGGTGGTTGCACTTGCAATAACGATGATAATGTGCTATCAATGTTTGAGATGATTTATTCTATTTTTCAGGAAATTAAGCGTTTCGACAAAGAAGGGGAGTACTACCATGCTCTAGATGGCACTGATTACTTAATTGGTAGCGTATTCTTCAACGAATTTCCAATAAGTCCTCTTTATTTATTCAAATATTGTATGGTTGCTTAACATACAGGTTTTATGGGAATCAACAACATTAAGTTCACCGAATGGTTCAACGTAAGAACAATTTTATTATTACATCCAAAGCAGAGAATCTAATATGATTTTGCCTTTGTGTTAATAATATTAAATATGTACATATATATTTATATATACATACATAATATATATACACACATATATATATATATATATATATATACCCGTTTGTGTATGTGTGTGTGTGTGTGTGTGTGCTTTCTTGTGTGTAAGAACTTGAGGAGATTTGTGCGGTACTTTGTAGGTCTCGGCGCAAGCTCTGTGCCATGTTCCGATGCTACGTGACTACTTTCTGTTCGAAGATAAATATACAAAACTTGTTCACGAAGCTGAAAGAAAGTGAGTCCCTAGTTAGGGAAACAGTAGGGGGAAACTAGTTCGAAGCTGCCATACCGTTTTGATGGGATGGAATACGTAAAATACAGATATATAGCCTTCCAATACTTGTACGTGTTAGTCTATAGATATCATTCTTTCTCCTGTAGAAATTATAAATCAAAAACTGCGATTTGGTTAATCAGACAACCGCAAGTGTGCCACCCGCAACTCGTATTGAAATTCGGCGAATTCATGCGAAAGTTTTGGAATCCCAAAGGATTCAAGGGTAGGTTTCAGAAAGATAAGAATCTAGTTTCATAACTAGAGTTAAGATATGAGAATTGATTTTTTTTAATCTGGCCGGAGTCTCTTTTTTCATGAAAAGACCTTGGTTTCCAGAACTAATCACTGAGAAATGGGACGGCGGGGGGGGTTGGGTTATCTTCTACTTGATAATGCTTTTGATGATCACCGGGCATTGTGCATTCAGGGCATGTTTCTCCCCACGAAGTTCTTCAAGCTGTTATGCACGCGAGCAGGTAAATCATATATATCTGGTCTAAACTATGTTATGGGATGAACGTATGAAATGATAATTTATGATGACGAGTAATGGTATTAATGGCGTTCGCAATGACGGCATTGATGAAATATGAAGATCATGATAACGCGCATCTTTCACTGAAGGATATACTGCTAAGAAGCACAAATAATAACTAAATCTTCATGGATAGAAAACGATTCACAATCGGGAAACACTCGGATCCTATCGAATTCCTCGCCTGGTATTACCACCACATAATTGCCATTTTCTGGTCCTACTCCAAATTCTCGAATTGCTTATATCTTAAAATTGTGTATGATGATAATTCCTGCAGGTTTCTCAATACATCTCATTTAAGCTTGGGAGGAAACAAGAAGCGCAAATCCTCCATTATCACACAAGCATTTCAAGGCCAAGTGAAGGTAATACAATAATGCTGGTTCCCATTATGCTACCATTGTTTAAATGGCGCCACTAATTATAATAACACACACCTACAACAAAGATGATGACTGACACCGTAGTCAAGAAAGAGACGAGGAAAATTGCTCCCGGACAGGTAACGATAAATCCAGCGTGTAGAGTTGAAAACATTATCATTATCATCATCATCTTCATCATAGTTTCCAGTGGCAGCATCGTAAAGAATATTATCGCATTCACATCAGATTGAAATCAAGGAACAGATCGAAAGCAAAATAACACACAAGAAGTTTATATATCTTTCCTTGGAGCTCCCCCGATCTCCACTATTCAAGGACAACCAAGACACCAACTTCATTCCCCAGGCATTATTACTACCTAGATATTATGAATATATCGTACCAGGCAGATTTACGTGGCGGTCAGCATAATTGTTGTTCTTCATTTTAGGTGCCCCTCTTTGACCTACTCGCTAAGTTCGATGGTGTAACATCTGAAACACTCAGATCAGGGGAAAAACGAAGATTCCAGGTGCGTTCTGCCGACTAGTTTCCTCCCCATCCCCCTTATCTCTCTCTCTCTCTCTCTCTCTCTCTCTCTCTCTCTCTTATGTGTGTGTGTGTGTGTGTGTGTGTGTGTGTGTGTGCATCCAGCTATCAAAGTTGCCTCGATATCTCATTATACACTACAAGCGGTTCACTTCCAACAACTGGTTCAAGGTATTGTATATTTGGTGAGAGGTTGGGAAAAATTAGGAAGAAGAAGGGATATAGCATGTATTCAAATTTATATAAAAGTACACTTACACACACACACACACACACAGACATATATATATATATATATATATATATATATATATATATATATATATATATACGCATCTAATTTTTGTGCGTCGTGCTATTGTGTTACCACATCAATAATCCAGGAAAAAAACCCAACTCTGGTAAACTTTCCGCTTTATAACCTTGATATGAGCCCTTACGTTGCGTTCCCCGAACGGCCAAGTGAGGACGACATGAAATCCAAAAGGTACTTACTACTTTGTGCTGCACTCAGACTACAAAATTCGAATCAATTTCTTCCTCGACAAAAGAAACTAAGGACAATCGTCACATTATCCTTCTCCCAGCATCAGGGAATTACAGGCAATAATGGCGAAGAACAAAATAGACAAGACAGGCTGCCTTTCTCGTGGCGATTTGATTGACAAGATCAACGAGCATCATGACAAACTAGAGAAGAATCGGGCCACCAGATACGATCTAATCGCGAACATTTGTCACGTTGGAACGGCTAAGGTGGTCTATGTACATTAGCCACACAAATGCCATCAAACGATGATTCATGCTCTTTCTCGCCACAGGATGGTACGTACAAGGCGCATGTCATGCACAGAGGAATGAAGCAATGGTTTGAGTTTGAGGATTTACACATAAATACTTCCGAAACGATGGCACAGCAGGTAGGAAAATGGTCCATTCGAATGAATATTTGGCAAATATTCAGATCCCATGATTCTGCTTTAGGTTGCTCTTTCTGAGTGCTACATTCAAATATACGAACTTCAGCCACCTGGCGCACTGGTACGCAAAACATGTAATTTTATGATTTCGC
The DNA here is from genome assembly GCA_000320545.1 of Bigelowiella natans CCMP2755. Classification (NCBI taxonomy): domain Eukaryota; phylum Cercozoa; class Chlorarachniophyceae; genus Bigelowiella; species Bigelowiella natans. The sequence goes on along the minus strand of ADNK01001159.1, from coordinate 7,291 downwards.
ATTTACCAAAGCGTAATACTTTACAATAGGTAAAGAGAGAGGAGATTGACCCGTCCCTGGATGGAGCAAATTTTGTCCCCAATGAATCCGGTGCTGGATCTGGAGATGGTGCGGCTGCAAACGGCTCTGCATCTGACGTTAAGGTCAAGAAAGAAAAAATGGAAGAGGATTCATGAAGTCACCGAAACATCCAGGAGTGTAATAGAAGTCAGCTTCCAGACAATTAAGTCACGTTCTTTGCAGTGAACGCGATACAGAGTAGACCTGCGTTATTCAGACATCCTATCAGACATGGTTTTCAATGATGACAGATGAGTTAAATCTGCTAACATGCAGCCGGCTGACGTGACAGAATTACATGTTTATGTGCATAGTGTCTGTTGAACTACTGAATACACTGACATCATTTCAATTGCCATGCATGGTGTGCATGGCCCTCGCACAGCACTAGAGCATGATGATCATCAATTCGCGGTGCTGGTCAGCATGGTGGAAATTGGCCACCTGCAAGCAATTCCCTTGCGACACATTTGATGTGCAATCAATGCTCGCTGACTACACATCATGGCCAACGCTTGGGCACAACGTCCCAGCGTGCTAGCGTGCATCTGCAGCACACTGACATGTGTTCAGACAATGTCCACATCTTGATGCAGCCAGACAGATCACTGACCAGCTTCGCATGGCGCACGTGCCACACCTACGTGGCCCAAGCTAGTCGCAGACCACTGGACCATGCATCGCATTGCGAGCAGCACCAGAGCAAGCCTCGCGACCGCATTGCTTCGTTCACTTTCATTTGCATTCTGTGATTCACAACAAATGGACGAGCAGTTGTTGATGCAGTGGTGAGTCCACGCACGTCGCCTACGGAGAGTAGCTGGACTTGAACACCTGTGCGCGCGTGAACAAATGAATGAATGAAGTGATTCCGTGGGACACTGGCCTCTGGCCTCAAGTGAGTGAACAAATGAATGAAAGTGGTGTTTTCAATGCTGATTCGAAAGGATCACTGGACATGCTATCTCATCTAGTCATCCATGTCCTCCCAAACAAAACATGCATGACGATGCTGAATGAATGAATGAATGCATGGATGAAGCGATTCAGTAGGAGCGGTGGAAAGGATCAGATTGATGATCATCTCCGATCACCTCAAAACCCTTTTGTTTTCATCAGTTTTCATCAATGAGATCGCACGTTCTCCTCGTGCGACAAAGAATGTATTTGTCGCTTTCGTCGTAAAACCCCGTTTGGTCGAAATCCAAAACAGTGCACATGGCCTAGTCACCATGGAACAAAAAAATTCCATGGACAAGCTGGGGGGAGGCCAAGACGTAGAGTGGGAAACATGGTGTGTCATCTGGGTTACCGGTGCAGTCGTTAAAGAAAAGCCGGAAGATGCTGATAAAATGTAACAAAAGACATTTCGTTCACTATGGGGAACTTTTATGCATTGACAAAACTTGTTATCAAACTTTGACTTTGACTTAGTGTTGGGCATCTAAAATTTGGCACGGAATTCAAAGCTATTTGCGAAGATCACCAACCTTCCTGGCTCAAAACCCCGAAGGTACTTCAACCTTGGATATAATCGATTTCAATAACTTTAAATTATTTTGAAAGGGCGAGTATGTCTTGAGATTTGGATTGAATACTGCCCATACCTTTGCAGTTCGCTCCTCTGTTGCAGGTGATATTCTTCTAGTTACAAGGCCACCCCCTTTGAGATGGTCACTAATACAAATTTGAGCACAGGTAAAGCGGAGCAATACGTTGTGAATGGTCCTTTCGGAAAGGCCCGATCATACCACCAGATGCAGCATCCAGAAGGGAGTATGGAATCGATGAAGAGACTTGATTACAGCAAAGGAACTCCTCTACTACCTGGATGGACGTTAATAGTTTTGGAAAGGTGCAAAGCGAACTCCATTACTCTCTCTCTCTCTCTCTCTCTCTCTCTCTCTCTCGCTCGCTCGCTCGCCTTCTCTTTCCCGCATTCCCTCTTGCTCCTTCGATCTCCTCCCTCCTGCAAAGATTAGTAAGTATAACAAAAGTTGTTCGAGCTTTGATCCTCCTCCTTCTCCTCATTATTATTATTATCCCTACCACCACCATCATCATTGAACAAACATTAGAGGAAGTGATGACTGGATCCGTCATCAGGCAGGATGGTCCCCAACCAAAGGTACTAAAACTATTTCACTCATGATCTCATGACGAACACAACAGCAACAGCAACAACAACAATAACGACGACGACGACGACAACAATACCGAGAAACATCAACTGCCAGAGCAAATCATTGTTTGCAAACTAAGGCGGCAAAATGGAAGCTGGAATCGAGAAAAGGAAGAAGAACATGCCAGTGGTTGGAGCTGAGCTGAAAACGTTGTATCCATCACCTCCGAAGCCGGTATTTGTAGCGTGTTGGATAGAAAATGGGGAAAGCGAGGCCGGACTACAGAAAATGAACAAGGCGGAGGGGGAGAAGAAGCACGAAAATAAAGGCTTTCGCTCATCCCTCATATGCTTAAATCGGTCTTTATGTTCGCAGAATCAACCCAGAGGAGCCCACCACAATGATGAGGTGAAGATGCAGGAATCTAAGTATCAACAAGAGGAAGGACTAGGTCCTCCTCTACCCCCTAAAAAGCGACACATGGTGCATGGCTACGAATTCTTGGATGTTGATCCAAAAAAGGTAGGTGGTAGTGTAGCAGTAAGTTCTTCTCAGTCAAATGATGCTGAATTTTTGCTACCCAGCAGTGTATTATAAGGATTTTTTTAATAATTCTGCAAAATAGCTAAGATACTACTCTAAAATTCCTACCCGGTTTCCTTTTCCCCTGCTTCGAGGTGGATGAATGTGTGGATGTGAAGAAGATTGAGAAAAAGTATCGAAGGGCAACTCTAGCTGCAGCCGCTTGTCTTATTAGGTCGCGCACATCATCATTTTATGACATTTTCGCCCATTTTTAAGATTTTGCGAACAATCAGCTATGGCTTGTTAATGTTTGTGTTTGTGTTTGTGTGTGTGTGCGTGTGTGTTTATGTGTGCTCCTAATTGTTGTTATTTCGACTACTACGATTGAGAGCTGAGCGTTGTCTGTCTCCGCGACAATGTTGGGTCTAAGTAGTAATCACATCATCAGAGATTTATCGGGTGATGACGCCAAAGATGATGATTTCGAATGGAACAAGGGTAGTGAGAGGCGTGTGCTAGAAGAAGTGTGTGAAAACAAACAAATGAGAAGGAGTAAACGACGATTCTTCCCTAAAAACACTACTCTCAGTATCATTTCTAGTTCACTTTTAAGCGAAAATGATGGTTTCAATATTTAAGTAAAAGTATATTACAGACTATTCAAAGAAATATGAGCAGCACGGAGTCACCTCCTCCTCCTCCTCCTCCTCATTCCCTGCACCACTCCTATCACCTAGGGTTCTTAGAAATCATGGCATCAGCTTTGGAGTTGAGCGGGGACGAATTGTTAAGTATGCTTCCCTTAATCAAGCAGAAAATATCTCCCATGGTGGGTGAGTCAGCAGGGGGTAGTCGTGGGGCTACGTTGTAGTAGTAGTAGTAGTAGTTGTAGTAGTTGTTGTAGTAGTAGTTGTTGTAGTAGGCGATTACTCTAGAAACAAAATATTATCTTCTCTTTCTCTTACTTTTTTCCATTTTTCCTTCTTTACTCTCACATACCTCTCTCTGTCTTCCCCCCTCCCTGTGTGCGAGTGTGTGTGTGTGTGTGTGTGTGTGTGTGTGTAATTTGTCTTGAAACAACTCAATCGGCTTCCTCCTTGTATCGTTTGGTAGCCTTTTTTGAAATCCATTCCTAAGAATTTGGGTGGAAAAGGCCCGAGGAAGAGTGAAGAAAGGAAGAAGAAGAAAAAGCAGGAAGGCGGGGGAGGGGGATTTTTCAGTTTTGGCAGCAGGGAAAAGAGCAAACAGCAGCCTTCCTTTGGAACGAAGGGGGGGGGGGGAGAAAAGGAAGAGGACATACCTGACCGCAGCACCAAGAGCAAGGGAGGGGCGAGGAGTAGTAAAAGAATGGCAGCTGGAGAGGATGTGTCTACAGAAAGAGTCCGCCAGCCTTTGTTGCTACTGCATCACTCAATACAAGTTCTCTTACTACTAACAATTCTAGACTAGTGAAAGGAAGAATCGACTCAACTGCAAGTAGTAGGAGACCGCATTACAATTGGGTTGATTGTCTTCTGTGGTGCTTACAGTGTATGGGGTACTACGATGCACGAACAAGGCAACTTCTGAGGGAGCTCTGTGCTGCACTTGGTTGTGGAGAGAGGGGAGGAGGAGGAGATGATGATTTTATGAAGAAGAAGACAAATACATATAAGTTGTGATTACATAGCGTTTCCACCTTGGAAGAGAGCAGGAATCTGTGAAATGGCCAAGATTTGAATATCTGATGGCTATTGTAGATGTCCGCCTTACTATTATTATTATTATTTTACATCAAGCCAAATCTCCTTCTCTTCCTCTTCCTCCTCCTCCTCCTCCTCCTCCTCCTCCTCCTCCTCCTCCTCCCCCTCCCTGACGTCATCGTCATGCCACCGCATGGGGTGAACTGTCGCTTCATCGATCATTATTGCGAAGTAGTAGTAGTTGTTGTTATTGTTGTAGTAGTAAACAATAGTAACAACAGTGCGTGCAACGACGACTACTCAGACATCCCACTGGACCTTTTCTGCAGATATGAGGACATTTACTGTGAGGTATCGTGAAAGAGTTATCACCAGTCCAATGATGATGACGATGATTGTGATGGTGATGATTGCGATGGTGATGATGGTGATAATAAAGACGTTGATGATGAGGCTTTAGAGGATACCGTAGTTGTGGTGATAGCACTAATTGGCAGTTGCACATATCCGATTAATCTCCCGCCATTTCCCGGTGTGGGGTTGAAGGAAGTGAAGTAGAGCACCGGAAAGGGGGGACAGTATCGAAGGACTACATTCTGATTACGTGTGTGAAACAGGCATTGCGTGTCACCGTGCGGGCAGCTCAAGATGCGAAAGAGAAGCACGCAGAGGTAGTAATAGATGGCAGCATCCCAGCATTTTGCTGCACAACAAAGGCATGCAACAGATGGAGAGAGAAAGAGAGAAAGAGGGGGGGAAGGGGGAGGGGGGGGGGACAAGAAGCTGGTAATGAAATGCTGGTAGTAGAAGTAGTAGTAGTAGTAGTAGTAGTAGTAGTAATAGTAGGTTGTGAATGATGAGACGCATACTACTCGTTTTCGGTCGTAGGGCTGGAAATGGCGATGGGGCAAGATCGGACTGGTCGCTATTGGGGGGGGGATAGTTACCGCATTCACGGCTGGATTGGCAGCACCCCTCGTTGGAGCTGGTCTTGTTGCTGTTGGGGTACAACTACTACTACTACTACTACTACCTACTACTACTACTACCACCACCGATACTGATACTAATATTAACATATCTGGCTATTGCTGCTTCTTGGTGACTCTTACTGACGCTGCTACTTGACGGTTCTCTTTTCTTCTTCTTCTTCTTCTTCTTCTTCTTCTCTTCTTCGTTTTCTTCGTCTTCTTCGTCTTTATTCCCATCATACAGGGGGGTACTGCCATTGCAGCTACAGGTGCTTTCATCGCCACCCAGCGGAGGTGCCATCTTCTTTGGAGTCGCGGTTGGCGGCTACGCAACCAGAATGATTGGTTATAAGGTCGGTCAAAAGCGATAATAGCTCTGGAACGCCAACGCTGCTGCTTATTTGAAAGCTGATGAGTAAGCTAGTTATATATGGATTTAGAGGTATTGTCATGCACAATCAGCACTGATATCAGCCATTAATAATATACCAGGTAGATCGAAGGATAGCCAATATTGAAGAATTCGAATTCAAGCCCCTCTCCCCAAAGGCCATGCCAGATTCGGAGAAAGGGTGATAAACAACAGCGTGGATCTAACAAACATGGCCATCATCCATGCGTACTACTTGGCAGATCGATGTCCATCGTGCTTGGCGTGGGGGGGTGGCACATTGACGAGCAGAAGGTAGATGAAGAACTCAAGGAAATCTGGGGCTGCAGGTTTGGAGATAACTTCGCAAGGGGCAAAGAAGTGTATGCACTCAAGTGGGAAAGTCACATCCAGGCGGTATATGCTTATTAATATATATATATATATATATATATATATATATATATTTGGATAGTAGTAATAAAATTAGCATCTGTAAGTTTATTTCCAAGTACTCAATTTAAAGCCAATTAGGCTCGTCGTTTGAACAAAATAAATGGAGCAATGGGTATTTTGTTGTTTCCCTTCAACGGCAGCCCTCAGCTTTATTGTAGTTTTGCATAGAGCATACAACGAAGCAATGGGCAATTGCGCTTGCTTTTGAGCTTCTTCTGATGCGAGCTCTACTGCTTTATTCTTCCTCTTTCTTGTTGCTGTTGTTGTTGTTGTTGTTGTTTCTCTTTAGGAGTTTGGAAATGCACTATCGTCAATGATGAAAAACAAAATATCGGAGTATGCTATTTCAAAGGTAGACTGAATCACAAAAGTAGGCCTGCAAGGGACGAAGATGGCTTGTTGCGATGGTTGATGGAAAATAAGAGACGTGATGATGATGATGATGATGATGATGATGATAATGATGATGATAATTAGGGTATAGCCATGAGCGCCCTCCACGCAGTAGCAGTAGCAATGGCGACGCCTCTCCTCGTGATGGAGCTCACAGACGTGATCGACAACTCTTACTCTGTGGCACTGAACAGGGCAGATAAGGTTAGGAGAGAGAGAGGAGAGGAGAGGGAGGAACTTCGTTAACAATACCAAAGATGCTGCTTAGAATGATGATGATGATGATGATGATGATGATGATAGTAGAGAGAGTGACGATGATGAAAGCAGAGGCGGCTTGTGATGTTGATTATGGTGCGTTGTGTAGATGCTGCTACTGTCTTAGTGCTGCTGCTGCTGCTGCTGCTAGTTTGATTACATTGTACTCACTGACTTTGCAGGCTGCATTGCTGCTGGCAGATGCACTGAGAACGAGAGTTCAAGGAAGGTGTTCACGACACAATCGCGGCAGCTAAACAGCAGCAGCATATCCTATTTGTTTCTTTTACATCATCACTTATGCATTGATGAAGTTAGAAGAGTAGTTAGGAGAGGAATTAGAGCATTTAATGCATACAGCTATTTGTTTTTTAGTTATTTCTCTCTCTCTCTCTCTCTCTCTCTCTCTCTCTCTCTCTCTCTCTACTCTTACCTTACTCTTCTTACTTCTTA
>ADNK01001162.1:97500-104921 GCA_000320545.1 Bigelowiella natans CCMP2755 | reverse complement strand
GTAGTAGTTATGCAATAGTAATACATGTGTTGTATGTGCATGCTATTTCTCAGATACCATTATAATTTATTGTACGAATCTACTTGCTCTCCTCTCTCTCTCTCTCTCTCTCTCTATATATATATATATATATATATATATATATATGTGTGTGTGTGTGTGTGTGTGTATACATGTGCATATATTAGCTAATTCCCATCCACAAGCATCCAACCACTAAATTATGAATACCCCCCCTACACCCTCCAACCACTAAATTATGAATAATCCCCCTACACTTTTCCTCCTCCTCCCCCTCCTCCTTCTCCCCTTTTCTCTATTGTAAAATTAATAATTCAATTCCTATACAGGGGCAAGAACGCATAGATGCAAAGCTGTGCTTCTCTTTCGACTTTCCTAATTTGCAAGCATGGGTGAGCAGGAGGAAGAAGAAGAGGAGGAAGAGAGCAAGAAGAGGAAGAGGAAGAAGAGGGATGAGAAGACAGAGGATGTGGTCACGACTCACTATCGATTCAGGACGATATTATAAACTACCTCACCATTTTCATCATGACCATCATCATCATGCTTCTTTCTTCACATTATCAATACATAGCATGTAATTAATATCAGTGTTAGTAGTAATTTATTGGTTGACCCACCCCTTTGTGAAGAATGATCTCGACATTCAATGGGAGTTTTACTCGTGGTAGTGGTAGCCCAACCGAAGAAGAAGAAGAAGAAGAAGAAGAAGAAGAAGAAGGTGGGGGCGATGGAGAAGGAGAAACAGGGTGCTGGTGCTGCTGCTTCTTATGCGTCAATGAAGATAATGGCGGCAGCTCGATTAAGCATACCGGACAGTAGATTTTGTATTTTTTTCCTACGAAAATAGAACAATAACACAATTATCATGATAATAGCCCCCAGTAGTTCAGCGATCGCTTTCATCCTAACATCACGCGCGTCACACACACTATGATGATGAAGCCAGAGCAGCAGCTAAGGCTTACTAACTAACCGCATTTAGGACATTTTCTTCGAGGCCAAGCATCCAGCCTATTGGATATTATTCAACCAACATCATATAGAAGAGGAAGAAGAAGAAGATGATGATGATGATGATAATAATTATGATGACACTAATACAAGGGGAAGAATGGTGCTGCTGCTACAATGGAATTATTTCTTGAGCAGATTTTTTGATTACTTACTCGCTTGGAGAAAGTGAGAACTTGAAGTCTTCAAATGGGTCCTTTTTTGATATCACCCATTGCCTCTTCTGAGACTATAATATGTGATTCAAGTTAACCAATATCAGGATATGAAGAAGAAGAAGAAGAAGAAGAAGCTAGTATAAAAAGCCACAATTTACCATTAAATATGCTTGTGAAGATGTTTTTACAGCGACAGACTCCTCCAAATTAGATCTACCTCCTAAGCATGATGATGATGATGATGATGATGATGATGATGATGATCATGATGGCATTCTGACTGCTTTACTATGAACCACCTAGGATGTAAGGCTCCTTAACAATGAGCTTCTTTGTTTTACGGTCATAACGATCAAATTTCTCAACCATCCTCTGACCCTCTTGGGCACACTGATAAGAACAGATTGCATGTATTATACTACTAATATTAGTACTATAATATCATACAACTTTAGGATGGGAAGAGAAAAAGAAGAGAAAGGAGCACAACGTAATATCATCGTTGTGACGACATGTGGAGTAATACAACAAGTCAAAACCGACGACGAAAGGATCAACTAAATGATTATCATGATCAACCTTTTGCACGGCTGGATGGTACTATTCATAGATCATGATCATCAAACATACTACTACTACTACTACTACTACTACTACTCTACTTTCAAGTCAATTCTAGGTGTTCTTCGTTCCGAAGCTACTACTAGTTCTGTGCAATGCTCTCATGTAGGCATATTCTTATTGTATATGCAGTGTGGATATAGCAGCAGCAGCAGCAGCAGGGTAGCACTTCACCATCCATCACCACAATTGCTATCACCACTTTACCACCTGCTTTGCTTGCGCAATAGGAACTTCTTTATTGCAGATATGCCGTAGCCACAACTGTAGTAGTACGCATCATCATAAGTATTATCATTACTGTTATTATAATAAATATTGTTATTATAATATGTCTCAGAGGGAGGCAATATAACAACTCTTCATACCAATTCCATATTTTGGTATGTATTTAAATTCTATTATGATACTGTCACTGCCGCAACGGCGGTGAGAATAATGGCTAGTTTGTACCTGGAAGATTTTTGGATTATCATTCTCTTCTGCTTGTCCACTATGATCCCGTTGTTGATGCTGCCGTTGCTGTCTTTTCGTATGGTCTTCTTCGATTCTCCAGGCCTTGAGTTTACCCCTAGTTTCTAGCCGCTTAAGTCCTCTAACAAAATTCATAATGACCAGCTTTATCACAGGGTACCTACGAATACATTCATTTGTTATGCTCACCGCGGTGTCATTAAAGACAGGCTGATGCCTTTTATTAGGATCAACAAATCTATTTAGTGATTGATATCATGCTGTAGTTGTAGTCGATGATCTTTGGTCGGTTATTCAGGATTCAATTTATCGTTTGAGTAACAAATAGTACAACTTATTATCACTACTACTTTCCAACCATTTTTGTTCTCCTTTCGGCCCTTCAAATCGGACTGGTTCTTTTAGGGCTTGCAGAAGAACGTCGTCATGAAAGCTTGAAATATAGCGGATGTATCTACTGCTGCTGCTGCTGTTTATGACGTAAGAGTACAGCACAGCAAGCGCAGTAGCAAACCAGCAAACAAGCAAGCAACCGAACAAAGCAGCAGGTGTGAAATATGAGACAATTGATGTCGAAGAACCAGTGAATAGGGTGTTCAACGCTGAGGAAATTATGTATCTAATACATCTACTACTACTCCTCTACTACTACTACCGAATTCGTAGTTGGGGCTGGACAATGCCTTCCTTTCCTCGGTCTTCCTTGTAATCCATTTGTTCGTTGTCGATCTATTACCTTGATCGTATATCGAATGTGGTTGCTTTCCTTCCAGTCCCCCCCCCTCTCCCCGCAGAACTTGTTCGGCACCAGGGAGGCAAAGGAGGAAGCCGTTCGTTGTTGTTGTTAAAGCTGTTTTTCTTGTGATAAAATATTATACTACAAATATCCTAGAATAAAGAATATTGTTTGCCATCCATCCTTTGACTCCATACCGGTACAAGGATATTATGATCATCTCACTATCATCATCATCATCAGATACCAAACTATACTAATAATTATTAGTTAAAAATTAAAAATTAAAACAACAACAACAACAAGAACAACAACAACTATACCTCTCACATTGGTGTAGGACACCTTCCTCCACGACCCCCATCCCCGTTGCAGTCGGCCAATCAATCCACGAAGATGTACCTTGCCCCCCGTCTACGACTCTATGCTCCAGCTGCCACGTCTACCCCATCTATGTGGTGGAGGAGGAGATCTCACGGAGATAAGACAAAGATGATGATACTTGAGCAGCCAACGCACCGTCGTCGTCGTACTCTATCCACAAACCTGAATGAAACCAGCAGCCGTAGCGACCGGAAATGGGAGTTTTGGATCGATCGTGGAGGTGATCTAGAAATAAGATATGACCGAGTTATATTATGAGCATGTAATGCACACACTATTACGGAACAACGTAGGAACATTCACCGACGTAGTGGCCAAGAGGCCAGATGGTACAGTGGAGACAAGGAAGTTCCTTTCTGAGAATCCAGAAGTCTACAGAGATGCCGGTTTGAGTTAGAAATTACTATCTGCGACAAAACACACATCTGACTTACTCGATAATTTTAGAATGATCATAATTTGATTTGTTCTCAGTACTAAAAACGCATCACCATATCATCATCATCATCATCATCATCATCATCATCAGTAGCAGCAGCATTTTACCACCAACAACAAATAGCCTAAACAGAAATGATCATTATATCGCAGCTCTCCAAGGTATTCGATCGTTCTTGGAATTGGGAACAAATGATGCGATTCCAGGCGACCAAATTGAGGTTTAGTAGTAATATAACCCCACAGAAACAAAAAACACATGTTAGCGTCATCATCTACAGAACCAGCTGGTGCAAGATGGCGACGGCCATGACAACACAAAGCACTCATATATCCATAGTTGAAACTAAACTTATATTCCGCTTAAGCACGTTACTTCCTTGCTCATCACCCACCACTGACACTCTCTCTCTCTCTCTCTCTCTCTCTCTCTCTATCTCTCACGCACACACACCCAAAGAGAGAGAGAAAGAGTTATGAATGACCAGGATATAGCATGAACCCATTGCAAAACATAGCGAACTATTCTAGCAATATACTCCGCTCAACCCACCACTGGTGCTTTGAGTCGAATTGAGTAAGTGTTTTATAAATTGAATCAAGGCAGTAAAAATGGGTACTACTGTAGCTACGAATGCGTTATTGGAACGGAAAGGAGAGAGGACTCTGCTGGTGATTGATTGCATTCATCACGTTATAATGCATGATTCTATTGATATAACAATAATGCAACAAAAGAAGTCGAATGGGAAATGAAGAAGAAGAAGTCGCCTATTATCGTTTGCTGCCGCTCGCTGCGATGTCTTCTCGTTCGAGATCTTGTTGCATATTCTTTGATTTCATCATCAATCAGATTACTCTCCTTATCATGCCCCACCCCCCCCCCTCCCCTTGTTAATGACGAAGGTGACTAACAAGGGATTCCGTGATGTGCTACGTATAGCGTATCAGCACAGGCCCAACATATTTGCCAGGTATTAATAGGTTGGCATGATTCACGCTACGACAGCAAAATAGTATATTTAATTAGTAGTAATGGTAGTAGCAGCAGCGGTGGGAGGCGGAGAAGGAAGAGGAGGGAATTATCATCAGTTGCAGATATAGAGGATAAGTGCAAGTAGCAGCAGTAGTATTGAGTTGTAATAGTGGTGAATCATAGTCTAAATAAATAGTATATATATATATATATATATATATATATATATATATGTATTCTTTTAGTGCCTCCTCTTTGCTGACAATTGTTGTTCATATTTGAAGTTATGAGAGAGAGAGAGAGAGAGAGAGAGAGAGAGAGAGAGTTATCACACAAACAACGTTCTCCATTGTTGTTGTTGGTGTTGTTGTTGTTTTTGTGATAATAAATGTATTACAAAAATAAGAGAAATAAAGAAACCAGAGCTTCTGTATTCCTCTGTCGTTGAGGTGATATTCACCAATCCCCTCCCTCCAGTTAGGGATTTACTTGAGAAATAGTATATCATCACCATCATCATCATCATCATCATCAGCAGCAGCAGCAGTAATCACATGATGATTGATACTTCATAAATGTGTTGCTGCTACTGCTGCTACTGAAGAAGAAGAAGAAGAAGAAGAAGAGGAGGACATGGGAGAAGAAACAGCTCTGGTTCTTCCTCCTCCATCTTCTCGATTTTGTTATCATTTGTGCTTGTTGTGTTTGGTGAATCCCTCCCTGTTTCCCCCTTTCTCTCTTTCTGTTGGAGACATACACACACACACACACACACACACACACACACACACACACTTACACCACTACTTGTCTGCCGCTGCTGCTGGTGCTGCTGCTGCTGTTTCTTGCAGGTATTGGGAAGGTACGGAGCGGATGGAACAGGTAGTAATAGTAGTAGTAGTAGTAGTAGTAGGAGGAGGAGGAGGAGGAGTAGGAGTAGAAGGAGTAGTCTCTCTCTCTCTCTCTCTCTCTCTCTCTCCCTCTCTCTCTCTCTGCATATGTGTGTAGAAGTGACTGCGTCTATGTGCGCTGATATGTTGAAGGATTCTATGCTAACTGTAGAAGTGACTGCGTCTATGTGCGCTGATATGTTGAAGGATTCTATGCTAACTGTAACTTAACGATCATGATGATAATAACAATAGAGCTAGAGCCACTGGATCAAAGTTTGGCAAAAGAAGACTTTAAGAAAGCATTTGATAATGTAGATTATATATATATATATATATATATATATATCGTATTAAATAGTTGCTCTTATTGCTAGTTGGGTGTATTATAACAACCTGCTTCATCGTCACCATCATCTTTATCATCATCATCATCATCATCATCCTCATCGTTATCATCATCATCATCATCATCCTCATCGTTATCATCATCATCATCATCATCATCATCATCATCATTATATGACAATAACATCAACCACCACCACCCCCACCACCAGGGCATTAGGAGCGTTGCAATCGTCTTAGTTCATGCTTATAAGTACCCAAACCACGAGAAGATCCTCAAGAAAATAGCACAAGAAATCGGTTTTTCTCAGATATCTGTCTCGCATGAGGTAGTAGTAGTAGTAGTAGTAGTAGTAGTAGTAGTAGAGAATCCTAATAGAAAGAAGCAATGATAAGAGTAGTAAGATGTATTTACTTACTTCTTCTTGTTCAGGTTTCTCCCTTGATAAAAATGGTGTCTAGGGGAGATACTACCACTGTTGATGCATATCTCACTCCGATTCTAAGAAGATACGTGGAGCAAGTTTCCGGCGACTTAAAAGGCACAAGAGTCATGTTTATGCAGGTGCTTAAGTAGTAGTATGGTGATGATCATGAAGAGAAGGAGGAGGATTATTATGGTCAAAACATTCACCAACATTTGACATGTTGCTCAGTATTTCTCCATCTTCATCATCATCATCATCTTCTTCTTCTCCTTCTTCCTCTGCTACATCTGTTTGTTATCGTCACCACCACAAGTCGAATGGAGGGCTGACAGATGCTTCTTTATTTCAAGGAAAGGTTGTAGTTTTAATTGTAGTGGGGATAGAAATGATGAAGTTGAAAATACAGTATGCTATGATCATGATGATGCTAATGATGATTTGGTGTTATTGATCTATCTATTATACAACAACTATGCAAAGGACTCCATTCTTTCCGGGCCTGCAGGAGGCATTGTTGGTAATAATCACTAAAAATAAACATTATAGAAGATTACTACTAATACTAATAACATTAAAAATAGCGGCAATAGATGTGGGTCAAATAACCTTGTCATTTGGAAAGTAATATATATATATATATATATATATATATATATATATATGTGTGTGTGTGTGTGTGTGTGTGTGCGCGCGCAACATATATACTATTACTACTATTACTACTACTACTACTTAATATATGCTGGTACTGTTATGAATGATTTACTGATGATACTGGACGATCGACACTCTCTCCCTCTCCCTCTCCCCTCCCCTCCTCTCTTTCATCATCTTTCAGGTGCAGCACGTACCTGTGGTGCGGAGGGAATCACCAATATCATCGGTTTGATTATGATGACGATGATGATAATGATATTACCATTTGCTAGTAAT
>ADNK01001162.1:70000-92500 GCA_000320545.1 Bigelowiella natans CCMP2755 | reverse complement strand
ATTCTGTTAAATTGATCATCCTAACAACACAGGTATGGATTCGTTGCAGAGGGAAAGCCTCTTGTCGTCGAGGCTGTTGTCGTAGAAGTAATAGCATATTGCTTTTAATGATGATGATGATGATGATGATGACATAATTTATACCACCCATCCAATCATAGACATCTTCTAATAATAATAATAATAATGATAATACTTTCAATCAATCATGAATGGAATGAATAAAATATTTCAAACCACCACCGTATTTGTTTCTCCTACTGGTTAATCTGCCAGCAGCCGCAGCAGCATCAGCAGCAGCATCTTTTAGTGGGAAGTAGTAGGAGTACTAGTAAGTTTATAACAGTCATCATCATCATCATCATCATCATCATCATTAGGCTGTAGCCGCATCAGAAAATGTCCCCACAAGCAACAAGGACAACATAAACAACAACAACGTGGGGAAGAAAGTTGATCAACCTGTCCCAGATAGAGAAGTAATCTACAAAACACATGAAAACGTCATCACCATCACTTTTGCTGTTATTATTTTGGTTACTATTCTTAAATGTCATACCCAAACAAAGATACTACTATAGCTCTCTTTAAGCACTCGATTCGTCTACTTCATGTTTTCCCATGACTGTTGTGACTGCAGCAAAAAAGCAACACGACGTTCTCTACCCCACTAACTATCTAAGCAAAAATGGTGTTAATCATATTATTAATCATTGTGCAATTGTACTGACTTCATTCAAGATCCAAGCTTATATGGAGGGGAAAATGTGCAATTCTGTGAGTATTTTCTCTATTTCTAGCCTAAAGACTGGAGACGAAGTGCTAGGTGAGCTGTGAGTAATGATCATGATCATGATAAAGAAGAGGAAAGAGGAAGAAGAGGAAGAGAATAAAACAGCAAGGAGAATATTTGTCTGTGACGTGCTTCTTACTATTTCCATGCTACTGCTGCTGCTACTACTACTACTACTACAACAACAACTACCTCAAAGGAGAGTAAATACGGAAGTAGTAGTAGTAGTAGTTGCAGTAATGGTGGTGAGGAGGAGGTGTCAATTGCTGTACGTGTTTTTGGTCATCCTGTTAGTTCTTACTACTCATGTTTATATCCTTCTATGTTCTTAAGCCGTCTCCTCCTCCTCCTCCTTCTCCTCCTCCTCCTCCTCATCGTCGTCATCATCATCATCACCATCATCATCCCTTCTACAACACAGGACCTGCTATTATAA
Source organism: Bigelowiella natans CCMP2755 (assembly GCA_000320545.1). NCBI lineage: Eukaryota > Cercozoa > Chlorarachniophyceae > Bigelowiella > Bigelowiella natans. Next base: position 91,271 of record ADNK01001162.1, on the reverse strand, counting down.
CCGAACCTAACTCAACTATCATTATAGAACCAGAATGGAAAGTAATACTCATCATTAATAGAGAATTTCTTCTTCTTCTTCTTCTTCTTGTTGTTGTTGAAGTCATCGCGAAAGTAGTAGTAGCAGTAGTATAAGTAGTAGCAGTAGTAGTAGTAGTTAGTTGTAGTACCAGCAATACCGTAAGCAAGTACAAATATAGCTCTGTTGCTGGCACCTGCCACTTCCTACATTATTGACTCCTCGCTCTTGTTCTTCTTCTCCTTCGTAGCTTTTATAATGATGCTGATGTTACTGATTAAATCATCATCATCATCATCATCATCATCATCATATGTTTCATTTGTTTCCTCCAATCCGCTGTGACGCATTTCCTGAAGAGAATCTTGTTATTGATCGATGGATGTGATAATAAATAAATAACCATTAGGCAACACTCACGGAGCAGCAATCCCTGATTCTAACGGTAGCAGCAGTAGTAGTATTAGTACATAAAATGGTGCTGTGATTACTTATTGTTGTGCACTATTTCCTCCTCGCTGATTCAGCCGTGTAGTAGTAGTAGTAGTAGTAGTGGTAGTAGCAGTGGTGAGTAGTAGTAGTATGGTTTTGTTACTTCAAAACTACTGCTATATGGCTCACGATAACATCTCTCTCTCTCTCTCTCTCTCTCTCTCTCTCTCTTTCCTTTTTAAATACTTTATGTACTGCTACTTCTACTGCTGCTGCTGCTGCTACTACTTCCACCTCTAACAGAGAACCAAAGAGAAAGAAAGAGCAGCAGCCATTGGAACTGAAACATGTGATCCGATTATGGTAACTATGTATAAAAACAACAAACATCTGCGAAGAGAAGAACAAGAAAAGGGAGAGGAATCATCACCATCATCATCATCATTTTACACATCATCCTCCTCCCTTTTATGTTTTTTTCCAGTTGGAAATCTTCAACAACCTATTCATGAGTGTAGCTGAACAAATGGGTAGTATATTGTAATTTATAACATGTAAGAATAATAATATAGTGATGGAGGGTATTGAACAAGTAGTGAGTAGTAGTAATTGTTGTTGTTGTTGTTGTTGCACTTGTTTCTTTATTTCAATGCTCCTATAGTGAAAGCAGCGCTCCTTCCTGTCTTGCAAACATCCCTTATAAGACTACTACATCCTTATGAGACTAATACATCGCATAGTTGCTCACTCATGCACTCATGCTCTCTATTTCTCTCTCTCTATTTCTCTCTCTCTCTCTCTCTCTCTCTCTCTCTCTCTCTCTCTTTCAGGTGCTACCTTGGAGAATGTATCCCATTCTGTGAATATAAAGGTTCTTCTTTCTCATCATTTAGAGAAGAAGATCATGGAAATGGTGCAATGACCGACCGACATAATGATCATGAAGAAGAAGAAGAAGAAGAAGAAGAAGAAGAAGAAGAAGCTTGGCAACTACTAATTTTGTACATTTGTTTTCACTTCGCTTTGATGGTGGTATGGTATCTTCATCATCATCATCATCATCATCATCACCATGATCATCGTGATCATATTTAATGTCGATGATGCAGGAGCGACTGGACTTCAGTTGTGCACTATTTGACTCAGAAGGTGATCGACCCCCCCCCCCCCTCCCCCCCTCTCTCCCTCTTTCCTTGTTGATAGAATAACGCAAATACTACCTAAAGACGAACAACACAGAGATGCTATTATTTAGTGCTGCTACTAAGCATGATTTATTCGCAGACCGACAATATAATATATGCAGAGACGATACAAATTCGTATGATGAAAAATATTATTCATCACACCATAGGAAATTTAATTGCAAACGCACCTCATGTGCCGGTCCATTTGGTACTACTACTACTACTACTACTACTACTACTACTAACTGTTATGATGATGATGATGAAGTATTCTCATTCATGATCATCGTGATCGTGCAATTGTAACATCGTTGATTTATCTCTTAATCTTGTTGCTCTCGTCAAATCATCATCTCTTTCATTCTTGCATGACTCATCCTGACCCCATCCATCCATCCATCCAAGGGTTCCATGTCAGAGTCAATTCAAAGTATACTTCGTAATAGAAAGGTGCTATTTCTCACTCATTCAAACGATAGAAGAAGGGCACACTAATCATCGATCAATCGTCTCCAAGAAGAGAGTAACATGTTTACTATAATGACGTATACTATCTTCCTGTTCTTCCTTCTCCTCGTCTCTTTGTTATGATCTCAGGGCACAATGCACCCAGGGGATGTATTCGTAATGAACAATCCCTATGATGGCGGGTAAAAAACAGAAGAAATAAGTCTTTTTATCATCATCAACACACCATACAATATTTCTACCTCATATCATTGTCTTATATATATCATCCATCATCATCATCATCACCATCACCATAATCATCAAAGGACACATATACCTGACGTCACTGTCATAACCCCCGTGTTTGCTGAAGAAGCTTACTCACAACCTGGTAGTAGTACTACTAGTAGTAGTAGTATGATGAAATAACATAAGTGGTAGTCTCAAACGGTATGATGTGTTAGAAGAGAGGCTGATAGTGTGAGTACAGCCCCTGTTATTATTATTATTATTATTATTATTATTATCATTATTATCATTATTACTATTATTATTACCATTATTATTTCCCTAAATTATTGGGATGGAGAACGAGGAGTGAATAACGAATGATGATGATGATGATGATTTTAAAACAATTATGTCAGAGAGTAGTAATGAAGCTGCTCCATTGTTCTTTGTGGCCTCCAGAGGCCATCACCAGGAAATTGGGGGTGGGTAGTATGGATATGCTAATGAATCAAGAAATAAAAACAATAGTAACAATATGGTACTAATAACACTGATGATATTGCAGGAGGTGGTGGAGGTGGTATCTATGTTTTATTACAGATTGCATATTAATTTATTGATATTATGTTCATTTACGGAGAGGGGATTGGCCTTCTTTTTGTACTTATCCTTACCGGCATCAAACCTATGTTATTACCAAATTTTTAGCTACTTCATTATAAAATAATATATTGATATATATATATATATATATATATATATATATATATTTGAAGGTATCACACCTGGTTCTGTCCCTCCATTTAGTACGGACATTGAAGAGGTACGTGGGGTTATAATAACTAGAATCATCGTTATGATGTATAAATCATCATTGGCATTATAATTGTATGCTTATCATTCAACAATCAGGAAGGAGTTCTTATTGATAATTTTCATCTTGTGGATAGAGGAATGTAAAGTGAAGCTCTCGTGATCATTACCTCCCTTTGGAGAGAAAGCTGCAAAAACACATCATCACTTCTCTGCTTTCAACTGTCTTTATCTCTCTTAGGTTCCGAGAGAAGGAAATTGTGCAGCTACTCACGGAGGGTAATTATGCATGGTGCTGTGTGTTTGTGTGTGTGTGTGTGTGTGTGTGTGTGTGTGTGTGGATGTGAGAGAGACCGAGAGAGAGAAAAGAAGTAGAAGAATATTAAAAAGAAGGATGAGTAAAACATTTAACGCATTTAACAAATTCATAGCATAGTAGTCATCATCATCGTCATCACCATTTCCTCCCTCCTCCTCCTCCTCCTCCTCCTCCTCCTCCTCCTACTACTACTACTACTACTACTACTACTACTACTACTACTACTCCTACTGCTACTACCAGGAAAATACCCAACTCGGAACGTAGAGATGAACTTATCTGATCTCAGGTATTGTTGTTATGTTATTACCAAAGAAAGAGAGTTATTCATGGAGAGATTGCGTCTTCTTCCTGAATAATAACACCACCAAACATCAACCACACATGCTGCTCCTGTGATGATGATGATGATGATGATGATGATGATGATGATAATGATGATCTCTTTCTCCTCCTATCAATTAGAGCTCAGATAGCTGCTAACGAACAAGGCATCCACGAAATTCACAAGGTGCAATGAATGAGTAAAACAAGTATCTTGCTACTTCTTATTCTTCTTCTTCCTTCTCCACTTCTGTGATACATCCAATGATAGCCATATGCAAGTAGGAGTAGTTTGTACCAGTAATTTCGTAATGAACTACTTTTCAATGTAGTAATAGTAGCGGTAGTAGTAGTAGTAGTAGTAATACACCGATAACACTCTCAATATCCGTTTCCCTCCCATATTGTTGTTGTCATCAACATCATCATCGTCATCATCATCTATCATTACTTTGTTTTGGTTAAACATCATCATCATCATCATAATCGCTACTACTACTACTACTAGATGGTCCGACAGTTCACGCTGCCTGTGGTGGAGAAATATATGCAGTAATAATAATGATGCGTTAGCGACAACAATGAAGAAGAAAAACAACAACAACAAAGACATTGACCCACACACACACACATACACGCGCACACACGCAAACAATCTATTGTGAGAAGATGGCGACAGATGTTTGAATAGTAGGCGTTCTCATTTGTATGATGATAGTGATCAGGATGGTTGTTGTTTGTGTCAAAACCAACATTAGGTACGTGCAAGAAAACGCAGAGGAAATGGTTAGAAAGGTGCTCAATCCATTCTGTTGTAGTACCTGAATTCACCATATATGTTTTTAATTGTCCTCTGACTTCTTTTCTCGAAACATGGTTGATCTGATGAGAGCTGTCGTCATGAACAATAGATTAAAAATAATGATAATAATAATAATAATAATAATAACAATAAATAAGGTTATCGATGCTTTGGAGCCAGGATCATTTGCATATGAAATGGACGATGGATGCACGGTGAAGTTCTCTTCCCCTCCCTCCTCCTCCTCCTCCTCCTGCTACTACTACTACTACTACTACTACTACTACTAAAAGATTATGATGATGTTGTTGGAGGAGGAAACATGTACATAATAATAATAAGCAAAACAGCAGTTTTATGAGAAGCTGTTGCTTAGTTGTTCGATGATAATGATGATGATTGATATTGCTTTCTGATGATAACAAGAATGGATGGTTATTGTGATAATGATGGTAATAATAGGTCAGAGTCAACGTATCAATCGATAAGAAAGAGAGGTATCTAACAGCAGTCACCGGCATATAGATTATCTTCTCTATTTATCACCATTGCTCCTGCATGGAGGAATGGTATGATTGATAATTCACACTGTAGTTTGTTGGTGTTGTATGTAGGAGTGCTATAATTGATTTCACTGGAACCGATCCACAGCAGAAGAACAACTTCAATGCCCCAACCGCCATAGCAAGAGTTGATCATTTGCTAACACCTAACCCTAACACATAATAATCACATAATAACGACAATAACAACAATAATAATAATACTATTTCTAACAAGAGTAGAAGTTCACATAATTACTACTACTACTACTACTACTACTACTACTACCACTACTACAAGTCACTACTCACCATACAAACATAATGTTTATAATATATATTATGCGTGCACACAGTCGGCTTGTTTATATGTTTTCCGGACCCTTGTTGATCAAGCCATACCCCTCAACTCGGTACTATTATTTATTACTCTCCTCCTCCTCCTCCTCCTCCTCCTCCTCCTCCTATTCCTACTCATCATCATCATCATCAAATAATCACAAAAAAATTAACCATCATCATAATCGTCAGGGCTGTATGAAGCCACTAAAGATTATACTTCCTGAGGTATTATCATTATTATCATATTTAATAACTTATTTCATCATTCATCAACTACAACAAACGATAGCAGCAACCACAAGCCTAACATTCCGATATGTCATTTATCATCATTTATCATCATCTTCTTCTTCTTCTTCATCATCATCGTCATCTCTCGTTGTTAATTACACATTACTACTGATAAGAATTCAATGGTAAATCCTCGGCCTCCAGCAGCAGTTGTAGCGGGCAATGTGGAGGTAGTAGTAGCAGTAGTAGTAGTAGTAGTAGTAGTAGTATGAACCTATGAACGTTGTTAAACACTCTTTATTAATAATCTCAAACACATAGAATTGATTATGATGACGACGATGACGACAACGATGATGATGATGATGATGAAAGCAAGGTCTACATCAACCAACATGAATCAATGAATGCTGTACTAGGTTTCTCAAACAATCACTGATACGTTATACGGAGCATTAAAAAAACTAGCTGGGTGTCAAGGAACGATGAACAATTTCACATTTGGTAATGAATCGGATGGCTACTACGAGACGATATGCGGCGGTGCCGGAGCAGGCCCATCCTTCAATGGGTGAGTGTGCGGGTGTTTGCTCTTCATTCTTGATGTAATCAATGCCAACTTGTCGATCTATCCTGCAAAAAATTGTTTTAACTTACAAAATCGGTAGTGATTTGATGATACATGTTACTGTGACCGTCATCACCATGAGATTCATTATCTTTTGATAATAATAATAATAATAATAATAATAATAATAAGACGATGAAGAAGACAGTGTTAATTTTATATGTGTGGTGTTTGTAGATGTCACGCTGTTCATACTCATATGACGAATACCCGTCTTACCGACCCAGAAATCCTTGAAACACGGTAGTAGTAGCGACATACCACTTTGCTTTTTTCACGCAGCAGTAGTAGCAGCAGCAGAAGATCATTTTGTTGGAAGCATATCATCGCCACCATCGTTGTGGTGATGATTATTGATCTTTCTTGTTATTACTATTATGCTGTAGATATCCTGTGCGTTTGGAGCAATTTGAAATACGGAAAGGATCTGGAGGTAGTAATAGTAGTAATAGTAGTAGTAGTAGTAGTAGTAGTAGTACTAGTTGTGGGTCAACGACGATAATATAAGAGAAATAGTAGTGACTGATAGTCCCACTGCTGTATAGCACAGACTAATAGTCATATCATCTTAATATTTCTTCCTATAATCAGCTGCATCATTTGTTTTCATCGTCACTATCACCATCATTATCATCTGCATTATCATCACCATTGAACGAAAAAAAGATCGATCTGATCAACCTCGTATATCGCTCTAAACGATGCCCCTCCTTGCGTTTTTCCGGGACTTACATTACATTACAATAATTGAAATCATTATGATTCAATTTCTCACGTAACTATTGCGTCTTATTTCCTATTACTACCGCTACTCCTTTTCCTTCCTCGACGTGGAATGAATGATTAGGAGAAGGCAAGTATCATGGGGGTGACGGAATTACTCGAGCTGTAATACATAAAACATGCAACAAGCTTTAACCTCGATATCCCTCTTGTTACCTAATCTTCTATTACATGTATTTTTACTTTTTCCCCACAACAACAATATATTCTTCCTCCTCAAGCAATATTCAAAACCATCATATGTGTTGTTGTTGTTGTTGTTGTTATTGTTGTTGTCGTTGTTGTTGTTGTAGATTCGATTCCTCGAACCAATGACCGCCAGTATCCTATCAAACCACAGAGTGGTCAGGCGTGTGTCTCCATAAATACATATAATGGCGTCAGTCTCGCATAAACGAAAACACATTGCACCGAATCAACACCATACTTGAATTGACTTGGAGTTGTTTGCATTGTGATCAACAGCGTGATATCTTAGAATCTTCTTCTTCTTTTATTCTCCAATGAAAACATGTGATAAGGTCCCACCATTTGGGTTGGAGGGAGGCGAAGATGGGGCATTAGGACGAAATACACTAATCAAAGCAGACGGGGAGGTAATTATCAGCGGATACATAATAAACAATGCAACAATGCATGAGATTTTAAATCTCTGAATCAACAAATGGAGATGAGCATTAATGGCCGGTCTTCCCATTGCAATCAAATCCTTTCTTCTTCTGTGATCATGATTCACCAATGATGTTCATGTTGTTAGGTTGTTGGATTGGGTCACCGTGCTGAAATTGACATGAACCCAGGAGATTTGTTCAAAATCGAAACTCCGGGAGGTGGTGGATACGGGAAGAAATAATCCATTTCTTCGCATTTTCATCAAATTGGCTTGGATTCTCTGCAGGCATGGATTGCCGTGTGTGCGTTTGTCACCGCCATGTGAAACATTGTTTGTCAAAAGTTAGTTTTTTCATCGTTTCTTGTTTTGTCTTTTCAATGGCGACAATGCATTGCTTCTGAGTGCACAACGTTTGTCCCATTCACAATTCATCACGTGCCATGATCACAGCAAGCGTGTTGAAAACGTGGGATGCATGCATGTGTCGCCATGGGCGAGCATCGACGTGATGCACGGTGGGGTCATGAAGTTTGAGGAAAGTGCAGAGGTCAATGTGCATGCGTGCATGGCTCTGCACAGCACGTTGATTGTCGCACTCCTGTACACCTCATCATCGGAGGCTGTCTAGCTGTGCGAAATCAGAGCTGGAGAGCTTGCCAGCTTGTCGCGGGAACAACATCGCCGCGCCGCGTGCCGTGCACGTGCGTGTTGCAATGACATCACTGCACATTGCGTCATGCGCCAGCGTGTGAGTGCTACCAGCTAGCCAGCTGCGACACGAGCTGAGGTTTGCAGCTGCAAACATGACACCCTTTCAGCATCATGCAAATCACGCTGCGTGCGAAACACTAGAACAAAACACGGACAAATTGTTTGATGGATGGTGCGCCAGCCAGATCAGTTCTAGAGTTGTCCAGACTGCGGCAATCCAATGACATGCAATTGACAGGAACCAAAAGTGGTGATGGATTCGCCAATTTGCAGATTTTCAGACTCATCACATGTGCCGACGGAGATGTCTGTGCGTGCTGTCGCTGCGCCATGCTGGCATGCCAGCATGCCTGATGATTTTGTTTGTGTTCAATTCATTGCCATGGCAAGCACTTGTTGTTGGAGCATGCTCATGCGATGTGCCATGTCAGCATGAGTTTTGACGCGCACGTGCAAAAACTACATCTGTGTGGTCTTTCATCACACTTTGCTTCGCCGTGAGCACAAAAACAAGCAAATCTGCCCTGACACACACACACACACACATGTGTATGTGTGTGTGTGTGTGTGTGCACGTGTGCATGTGTGCAATTGCTGAATCGCTGTGATGGAACTTGCTCCTTTGAAATTAGGAGTTGAACAACATGGAGTTCTTCACCAGAAACCGGATCGAATGCACACGATGCCTCAGTGTCAGCACCTTAATGCCGGAAGTGAATCATTCTAACTTCGCAGATCTTGCCAGACCATTTTCAAATGGTGCTACCTCTTCTCCAAGATTGTACTGCTGAAACATCATCCTCAATGTCCTCATTGCTATCATCATCATGGCCCTCAACAATGTTGTGATCCTCTTCAATGAACAAAGGAAGATGACAACCATTCGTTTGCAAAGCAGCAGCAGCACCAGTTTTGTGAGATGGTGTTCCCCAACTCAGATTATCTAGCCGCAAATTGATCTCATCGATGCTTTCACGCAATTTGTGCAATTCAGCAACGTAAGAAGAAGAAGTCGCTTTGTAGTCATTACCATGAGGATGCTGCTGCTGCAAATGTGAAAGAGAAAACAGGAGCTCTATTATGTACTTCATTTTCCATGGTGAGTGTACTTATCAACATTCAGTCAGGCCTCAATATCATCACGAAACAATCTTAATACCTTCTCCAATGCTTCTGCATTTTGAGTCATCATCATCATCGGTTGGACACTACCAGTGTTATCAGACGCACCAATGCTCCTAGCTGGGTGCTTAGCTGAAAATCATTTATGAGTAATCCATGTCGATGCAATAATGACATATATCATCACATTACCAGGAGAGTATACTGCCCCCCCTTGAGGAAGGCGAAGGGCTCCAAGAATCGCAAAGAAGCACAAGTACCAGACACACGGTCCTGGATTCTTTCGAAATCCCCGCCAAAGTGATAACGAGGACGAGGAGGAAGAAATGATCTGAGAGACTAAAGATCGAATCTTATGGAATATTTGTGATGCTACTTGAGCTGGCTTTGCTCGTCGATATTCCTGCCAACGAATCAACGACAGTGATGATGAGTATGGCGCAGCATCAATTAGTTGCAGCGTTGAAGTACTACCAAGTGCCTTTGAAATGCTGTTGACATCTTAGGCTCTCTCCAACAATCCATTCCTTCCTCATGAAATTCTGCTCCAAAATGCCTTCTGTGCTTCAGAATGGTGGTTTCATATCCAAGGGGATGGCGAGGTGGCGGTACGATCGATGATGACTCTCGTTCACAACCATTGTATTCATCCTGGTGCTTTTGCTCATGACTATCCATGTACTTCTTTTCATCGTCATCGAACATCATGGTCATCATCTTGATTGACTGACGATGCACTGCGCCTATCCCCTGTTGACGTCGCTCCGGAACTTTCTGATGTCTAATGAAGGTGTCGCTTCGGTGATCGACTGATCGATGACGAGATCTGTGTGTAGTCGTACACCATCAAACCAAGGGGATTTTACACTAGAATCTTGAACAGTCTCCAAAAAAAGCCTCAGGATCATGATGAGAGCACCAGGTACCCCATAACCCCACAGAAATTCGTCATATCAACGTGCAACTTAGGTAATTTTCTCGACATTCATCCTCTTCAATTTAAAATTTCGATTTTTGTGATACATAGGGGAATCTACAGATGCGACATCAAAAATAACAGCGCTACATTATGACTACTACTTCTCTTTGTTAAGCCGAAACTGGCCGAAGAACGACCACTGTGGGAACCAAGCAAGCGTGTGCATGTGGTGGTCGGATTAACATTCCATTCTACACATTAGGAAGGAAGGAAGGAAAAATAATCATCAGAGACCGTGATATGAATATGATGATTTATCTACTAGGAAGATAAGCATCATCATGAGGATGATGATGATGATGATGATGATGATGAATAGGGTACCAAACAAGACAACCCTCATTTACATCTTAGCAACAGTTTCCATCGCCCTTTGTCTGCTGCTGCTGCATCTTCACGACCTCCATGCTGAAGAAGCAGAAGTATCTTCGATATTTCAGAGTAGTAGACCATTGTATACAAGGATGTTGAACCTTAAATCATTTCCAAGTCGCCAAGAATTGACACAGCACTCAGCTCATTGGTCACCGCAAAATTGTGGAAGAAGAAGAAGAATAAGAGCACATCATACTATCAAGATTAGGGGTAGAGGAAATTATGCTGATGATCCGGCTTCGGTTCTATTGAGAAGATTCGTAGAGCATCGTTCTTTATATGAAAAGCGGCGTAATTACCAGCCTCTTCCTCCGAGAAAAATCTCCACAATATTAACACCGATGGCAGAGAGTGAAAACAACAATAACAACTATTTGAAAGCAACAACAACAACAACCGGTTGTATTGAAAGTAGCAAAGATGTCGATGTTCTACGTCAGGCCTTGGCTAAAAAGATGGGTTGGGAGACTAGGGTGGGTAATAAGTAGTTAAAGCGTCACTATTAGGAAGGAATAGAGTATTGAAAGTACTAATAGTGCAACTAGTAACATCCCAACTTCTTTTTCTACAAAGCTAGTAGTTTAACTCTATCGGTTGGCATTTTAGGAACAAAATACTGCAAAAAAGTGTTATTGTTACTCATGTGATAATTCAGGAAAAAACGATCCAAATCGGTAGCAGTAATACGTCATCCCTGACTTGTCACTATCGTCTGCTTGAAGTGATTAATTTGGATGACCTTTTGGACAACATCATAGAAAATGGGTAATATTGTACTATGAATTTGAACTAGATGTGTAGTTGCAAAGACTTTGTTCTTTTCTTACTTTTGACACGACAGAGGTGAGGCCTTGGAGGATGACCGCATACCTTACTGGATTGAGGTCAATATATATATATATCGGTTTCTACCCACTGCTGTCATATCCTCATTATATGGAGGATTGTTGACTCTGGACACATTAATGATGAAGGATAACGATTGGTGTACCTAGGTATGGCCGTCAGCAGTGGCTCTCTCCGAAGAGATCTTATCAAACGAAGAAATTCGCTATGGTTGGTGGAATAATAGCTTATGGTAGTGGTGGTGATGGTGATGATAGCGGTGTGCTCATCATCATCGTGTCCTCCTATGTGTATACTATTAGGAACATCAGTGATCGAAGTAGGGTGTGGCCTTGGCTTATGTTCAATGACAGCAGGACAAAAGGTAGGAGGAGGAGGAGGAGGAGGAGGAGAGAGGAAAACATAGATGATCATAGGTATTATTATAAGTATTATTATTTTTTTAATTCTTCTCATCATCATCGTCATATTATTGTTCTTGTTGTTGTTGTCGATTTTCTTATGCTTCAGGGTGCATCCGTGTTACAAACAGACTATATTCAAGAGGCCTTGGACATGGCAAGTAAAAAGAAAAAATATAACAGAAGATTCAATACACACACAAGCACCACATATATGATACTGTTAAAAAGGAGTAAGCAGTCATCATCAAAAGAATTATTTCTTGCTGCACCTGGTTTATTTCTTCGTTACATTGGAATTTGCCGTTAGATATAGCATGGATGATGAACGAGGAGTCTACAATTGAGCAGAAGCAGCAGCATTCAATCCCATCACCAGCACCATCAGCTGCTTCTACTTCTCTCAATGAGCTCAAGGACGTACATGATCATGCCTCTTCTCCATCATTGGACAACCCACAGAAACCTAGGTACTAATACTAATACTGTTATAGCAGATATGCTCATGCTCATGCAATCTCGGTTGTAGAAATAGGAGGAGTAGCAGTAACAGCTGTTGTTGTAGTAGCAGTAGTTGTTGTTTACACAACCACCGTAAGATTGATGTATTAGTAAGGAAATATCAGTCGTATCATCATTATTATCATCATCATATCATATTTCATCATCATCATCATCACCACCAAGAACAACACTTACAGGCAAATGCTTTTGGATTGGAGGTATCCTGAAGTATTACAAGGACAGCAATTCGATGTTTTATTAGGTAATTGTTATTATTATTATTATTATTATTATTATTATTTTCCTTCTCGTGCTGCTTGGTGTGCTTTGAGACTGACGGAATGACTCAATTCCTCTCAGCATCAGATGTAGCCTATGAAGAGCGTGCGTTTAAGCCACTTATCGCTGCATTCAAGGTGATTGTATTAGTGGTAAAAAATAGCTGTTTTTCGTTATTTGTATGGTTGTGAATGTGGTGGTAGCAACAGCGAAGTAGGTTTCTTTGCATACTCGTTCTTATATACATTTGAGGGACATGGCAATCATGAACTACTTTGTTATATAATTTATGCAGTGATCATCGATTGATATGTGCGGTATTATAAATTAGAGTCTTGTGAAACCAGGAGGAAAAGTGTATCTGAGTGAACCAAATCGAGCCATTGCGAGATCATGGACAAGGGTTATGATAGTTCTAAAAGTTAACATTATCAAGAATCATCATCATTATCAATAAATCATTATATATTACTACGGCATTAGAATTTGAAGGAGCTAGCGAGAGAAGGACTGGAACTTACTTCAAAGACAAATAGAACAGTTTGGCTATCAAATCAAATGCACACTGTTACAATTTACGAGTTGACAAAACTGTAGTAATAGTTATTCTTCTTAATTTCCGACATAGCGCTTGAATCTCACCTACAATGTTGCCCAAAATCTTGTTCACCAGCATGTAACTTTAAGCTTCAAATCAAGCACATGTCAAATCAGTTGTGTTATCATCATCATCCCTATGATGTCAATTGTCGCATATTCCAAAAACGGTATTTGGTATGGTGAATTTCCCTGCTCTCTCTGCTACTCTTTACCTAGCGCTTATTGTACACAAATTTTCCTGTCACTACAAGTTGATTCGGTTTACCGCAACAGCTCGCTCATGCTGTTCACCACGCAAAATTGACTCTGAACAGGCATTTCATGTGCATATATACCATGTTTTGTTGTAACTCTTTTTGAACTTGCTTATTTGCTTTTTACCGGTCTAGAGCTAGTGTAGAAGGCGCATGCACTACATTGTAGACAGGCACGTTTAGCTACATAGCATGTTGCAATGAGTTGTCATCGAGATTGTCACTGGAAAATGTCGAAGGATTCTCCTTTGTGCAAGATCGGAGCACAACCAGCGTGTAAGATGTAATTCAGCAACAAAACAAACAGAATCAGAGCATAGTTGCATCCACTCGCACCACGTATCGTACAGTACAGATAATGGTGCAGACAACGTCATGATGAGCTTGCAATTTATGCTGATGCATGTACGCACGCCTTCAACCAAAAGCGATCACTCCTATGCATAGCAACGAGACAGCGAGCAAGCAAGGAACAAGCAACATTTTCGCAGTCATTTTCAACGTTGCATTGGCACGGATCTTGATAGCGTATGTCACTTCATTTGCTTTATTGGAATCGTGCTTTCTTCTCTTCATGCAATTTTCATGTTTGCGTCATCTTTGTACTATTTCTCGATGGACACGAGGAAGGAAGTATTTTGGCCCCCCCTTTATTTCTTGGTAACGGTGGATGCGAAAGCGGAAACAGTTGTACGGGAGTTATCCACAATATCAGCCTGGTTGTATGTACATCGAAGTCAGCAAAGCAAGATGTCAGAACCGAGATGGAAAGCCATCTTTCATTTGAATGACTGTTTTTTGGTTATGAGAAACTACCTTAAAAGTTGAGTGTGGAACATTAGGAACGCTCTTCCGATGAAAGGAAGAGAACAAAAGTATGTGTACCATCCAATGAAAGTGAAAAACCACCACGTGCAAAGTCGTACGCCGAGAGAAGCAGTCTCATATCTTGGCAATTCCAATTTATCTGACCATTCTGAACCTAGCAGCGACCTCAACACCAAGCCTCTTGCTTCATATGGCATGAAAGTCGTTCCCGTAGCCTTCAGCACCTGGTTCACGAGCTTTGCAGAGCTTTCGTCCGGATGAAGGACATGCATCAGAATTGATTCTAAACGCTTTCTTGCAAATTCCATTCCTTTGTTGCAAGGATTATGCTGATCATCTGTTGCGTTAATATCAGCACATCAATTGTCATCGGACCAATGACATGATAAGGTGATACAACACAGATGATGATGATGATGATGGCAACGACAAGATAATAACAAATGAAAGTGTTAAAAGTGACCTAATACGATATATTATTCATTTGTATTCTTCTTCTTCTTATTCTTATTATTATCGTAATACCGATGCCTATAAGGAATCCAATGTACCTCCACACATGCAAATAAGCTGCTTGATCTTCTTCTTTAAGCTGGGATCCCTACTTGTTAGAAAGGACCAACAAGAAACAAACTACTCTTATATAGCTATTATCACATATTGGCACTTCCTCCCTTCCTGAGCAAGACAGTTATTGCTCCAGATAGCGTTAGCATTGTTATTATTATTATTATTATTAGTAGTAGTAGTAGTAGTGCTTAACAGTAGTAGAGGCAGTAGCACTACTACCAAATCATCCAATGGCATGAGTATTGGAAGGTATAACAATAATAACCTTGAGGATTGCAATTCCAATGATAACATTGTACGAGAATGCAAGCAGGGTGACCGCCATGTCCTCCTGGTTTATTGCCACCTCCTCCTGACTCTTCTTCTTCTCCTTCAGTCCTTCTTCGTTCTTCGGTAAACGTTTACTGTTATCTCGTTGCATCATCCGTCTCCTTACTCGAGCATGCAGAAATCTTACCCGTGTGACAGATTTCCATCCCTTTATGACGTAATTCGTATTACAGACATATGATGATGATGGTGATGATGTGTCGTATGGTAATAATAAAGATAGATATTGTTGCAAACATGTTGATTAGTGGTAGTGTTTTGAGTGCGTGCAGCATGTGCGTGGTGAAGTGCGAAAGCAACATGATCTTGATCGAAGATCCAGTTTCATCATGCAAAAGATGCAACAAGAAGCAATAATCAACATTACATGTTACAAACATCTGGAAGAACAGAAATATCAATCATACACTACAAACTACTATATGCATAGCGGCACTCGCCATCACCACACATGTCAAATCCTTATTTTCAATAGAATCTGCGACATCATCAATTGTAAAATATTTAGCAGATTGACTTGTTGATATGTAATTTAGTTATTATAATTTGCTGCATCGAGTAAGTCGTTGCCAACTACCAATTGTCCTTTGTCAAGCCCCCCCTTCATCATACAAGCCATTATCATATAGCCTGAATCAAAATGATATTAATAATAATAATAACAATACCGATAACAATTATGATAATAATACAAGGAGAAGAACGAGAACAAGAAAAAGCAAAGGTACCACCTGTCTCAAAGAGCCTTTTTATAACCTTCATCCTCTTTCCATTGAGGTATCCTAAGAAGTTGTTCGTACGTACATGAGGACATACACAGAGGACAAATGCAAGCTCAGAATAATCGAAGAATGATTCCTTATACTGCTGCCTGAGTTTCTTCTTCTTCCTCCTCCTCATCTTATAGCATGACAATAACGATAACGACGATGTCGACTACTACTGCCTCTTCTAGACTCACGAGACAATAAGCAATGTATCACTAGCAAAATGGGTACATTACATCATCATCCTCATCGTTACCACCTGCACCATCTCTTCATCATCATCATCATCATCATCATCACAATACCAGTAACAATGAGGACATCACTAATTAGAGGAGCTGAAAACCCAGCGCATAACGAGATGTAGAAAAGAATCACTACGCATGATGGCCAGTAACGACGGAACACTTCCTGACCCCTATTCATGCATATATATGTGTGTGCGTGTGTGTGTGTTGATCATGATGATGGTGACGATGATGATGATAATCGTCGACATGAAATCAGTACTTCTACAATCAACTTATCGACTTCTTTGGCTCTTCTTCCTCTTAAATTTGAATCATGTGCGAGAAATAATCTT
Organism: Bigelowiella natans CCMP2755; assembly: GCA_000320545.1. Classification (NCBI taxonomy): domain Eukaryota; phylum Cercozoa; class Chlorarachniophyceae; genus Bigelowiella; species Bigelowiella natans. The sequence continues at coordinate 74,407 of ADNK01001162.1, read as the reverse complement.
GGCGATGATAGTGGTAGTTTACCGATTAATAAGGTCGGGTTTGAGCCACTTCGGAGGATATCCGTACTTATCTATGTACTTACGGGGAAGCTTGGTGAGAACATCATCGCCTTTTTTCTTCTCCTTTTTATCATATGATGATTCTGCTGCTGTTGTTGCTGATGCCATGGTTGATAGCTTTTCAAGAAGTTCGTCGGCAGCTCTATCACCTGTATTGTTGATAGTGCTAGTAGTTGTGATTTTTGTTGGACTTCAATAATAAATAAATAACTACAATTGAGTTTGCTTCTTCTTCTTCCATCATGATGAAGTATTTGCTGTTGTTGTTGTTGCTGCTGCTGCTGATGTTGTTGTTGTGGTTCTTTCAAAAGTTTGCGCTGCTTTTCTGAACATATTAATCAAAATTGTCTCGTTGTTTTGCTCACGTGAGGAAAACCTTGACTTCGAAGTGATTGGAGGTCTCGTGGAAGCTTGTGCTCAGAACTCCACAGAAATCGGATTCCAAACTACTCATAATTAAACAATGGGTAGTTGCAACAAGAAGATAATGCAATATATATGAAACTTTAAGAAAGGGGATCAAATCAGCATTAGCTTCTTTTACAGAATAGCCGAAGAAAGTACGTGCATATTATTGTCTCGTCGGAGGATTCGTAACATTCAAGAAACTTAAGGCACCCTTTCAATGCCCCATCCCTCTTGAATTGGAGGATCAGCCACAGGCTTATTCCAGTGAAACCTGCTCGAGATATAGCGAAAAGAATTGAGCAGTAGAGTGAACAAAATGTAGCAGATACGAGAATCAGAAGCAACATGCTTATCACAACCATTTTATTTGCTTTCTTCGAGGGCTCGCAGGTAGGGTGACGAGGTGTCGATTGTAATATTCCTGAAGCATGCCAAGATTTCCATCTTGTTTTGATGTGATCCAACTGCCACTGCCACTGCCACTGCCACTGCCACTGCAGTTGGTGCTATTATTGTCCATGTGATGTTTGTCGTTATGTCGATGACGATAACTACGTCGCCTTCGTGCTTCATCAACCGAGTTACCCATTTCTGAAATCAAAAGCAGAAGATGTTTATGATCCAGTGAGGAGAGAGCGGGGAGAGATGGGGGAGAGGAGAGATAGAGAGAATCTTTCTACGGCAGGCGTTCTTGTGTTTGTCGTCGAACTACTTTGCCGGCACATTCTATATTATCTCACCGCAATTATGCTGTTGTAAGCTTCACGACGAAGTAATGACACTCTTTTGATGTGCTGCTGCTATTGGTGCTAGGTGGTGGTAAACCTTCTTGAATGTTTAATGCCCTGCTGCGTAGTGTCTGGAATATGAATGGTCGTTGTTAAAGAGACTCCATTCTCACAGGCCGCCTCAAAAATCACCGGTGATTTTAGCACTGCGACAACGTAAACCAAGGAACAATGAGAAGCAGTTTAGCAATTCGGTAATAGACTTGTTTTTTCAGTGGGCGACAAAGAATGAATGAACTTAGTGCAAGAAATAGGGTGCATCATACTTGCACGTGATGATTGATGGATTTGACAACACAGCCACAGCACCAGCACCATATCCCGAAAGATTCATAATGGCCTCAAGTACTGAAACATCGAAGAATTTGGCAGTGTCCTTCATAGGGGCAGGCGCAATGGGCATTCCAATGGTGATTTGTGTGTGGGAGGGGCTGGTATGGATGATGTTGCTAGACAGGAGGAGCTGAGGGATGCCTAACTTTTTGTAGGCAATCAAATTGCTTGAGAACGGTCATTCCGTTTCGATGTGGAATCGTACATTATCAAAATGTAATCCAGTTAAAGAGAAGGGCGCGAAGGTTTTCAGTACGCCAGATGCTGCTGTAAGGGATGGGGGGGATATCGTATTCATCATGCTCTCTGCATGTAAGGCTATCCAAGCAGTTCTTGGCAATCCTCGAGTACTAGAAAGTATTAGAGGAAAGACTGTTATCAACATGAGCACAATTGCGCCTGATGAATCTGAGGCATTCGCAAAAATGGTAGAGGAGAGTGGCGGGACGTACGTGGAAAGTCCTGTATCAGGTTCTGTACCACATGTACAAAAGGGATCCCTGCTTATCATGGCTTGTGCTCGGAAGGAAAAAACCGTCAAAAACTTGTCCCACCTGCTATCGATCTGGGGAACCGTGAAATATTTAGGAAATATCACAGCCTCAGCAACATACAAAATAGGTAGTAGGCACAAAGATCGTTCTACTAATTTAAGCTTTTGGTGAGTAGCTGAGTAGTGTGTGGTATGCATGGATGGCAAGAGGAAGATGATGAATCATACGTCAATACACATATAAAGGATATTCAGATTTTAAAGATAAACCAAAATACCATAAGTTGTATTGTTTCTAATTTATTCTAGCTATCAATCAAATGCTCGCTGCGAATACTACGGCGCTTGCTTTCTCCCTGGGATATATAAGAAGATCGGGCCTTGACACGAAGGCTTTTATGGACATCATCCAAGGTAGTTTCTATATTCATCATTGGAAAATTTGGATGTGCGCATCTAGCGATCAAACATGATGGAGGGTTGTTGTCGTATCATCAGCATCCTGCCTTCAACTTATTCCATAGCTGTATCTGCTTTATGATTTGTAGGAGGAATCTTGAGCTGCCCATACTACAACTTCAAGTACCCGGCAATGAGGGATCGGAAATTTACTCCAACAAATTTCTCTTCGAATCTATTCTTAAAAGATGTCAATCTTGCTATCGAGGATGGCAAAAAAAAAGGTCTTCTCACTGCCTCGGTGGAAGGGGTTGCTGCTGTCACAAAGGCTGCCATCAGAAATGGGCTGGGAAATAGTGATTTTTCATCTCTCTATAACGCAATAGATCCACCCTCTTCTAAAGATGTCAATCACGCGGAGAATGAAGAAAAGGAGAAGTAGTGCCGCACACCATTTTGGTATATGCACTAACGACGCCGAAAATGATCGATGGGCACGGGCAGACAAGAACTTCTTGCTTTGAAGCACACGTTCCAAAACGTCATGCAAGAAGGCATTGTGCCTAAGATCTCGCAGGGAAAGACCCCCTTCACGAATCGGCGACCTCCATCGCCATTGATGATGTTGTAAGACGGATGAAATCAATCAAATTAAATTTGTTCAATGGCCACCCCAATGTAGCTGCGCAATGCAGCGGCTACAGCGCTAATGTTGAATCTGTTGGTCTCCGCTGTGGCTGTGAGACGGATGCAATGATGTTGTGCTTTTCTAGCTTTGCTGTCTGTGCTCAGCGCGAGACGTGGTGGCACCATGATTGGCCAGCAATGAAGTGTGCACACTGCCCAACGCAAAACAATGACGTGCGTCTTCTGCGACGTGAGCAAGCCAGCAAGCGCCAGAGCGCTGGAGCGTGACAATGCTAGCTGTGGAACGTGTGCACCAGCAATGTGCAATGACACACGTGCCAGTCGAAAGACTGCACATGATGACTCTGGGACTGCTTGAACGGGCGAAATGTAACAAGAGTGTTGTTTGCTGAACGTGTGGTGTGAAGAACGACAAATTCTGACTTGGCACACGCAAACAAGCAGGCACAAGCCAAGGCACCTGCTGTCAAGCTGTGCAAGTGCACAGGTGCACCAATGTGCAGCTGATGCTGACGCCAAGTTCATCAGTTTTTGCACTCTTTGTTGACATTTTGAAGTGAGTGGACCGAATGTCAGCCCGCGTTTGGGCTGACCCGTATGTTGATTTTGGACGAGGGATCAGTCCGACGATGCGTCACTAACTCTGGAGAAACAATTCACATGTGACATGTCAAAATTTTGTGGGAGAATTTTCCAACATTACTACGATGCGGTCAGACGAAACGATTCATGTGAGTTGATGACGATTAATCGAAAACATGGACTAAGTTCCTAAGATATTAGAAGAATGAAAGATGATCTAGTTTGTCTGATGATGTGGTTGTTTGTTGCATTTGTTGTGCTTTTTGTGCTTGTTGTACTTGGTTATTCTTCCGATACTATAACTGCTGTAGTCTAAGTGGTTGATGTTGGTCCAAAATATGTGCGAACTATATCCTAATCAGGCAGAAGTGCAATAGATAATGATGATGATGATGATGATGATGATGATTATCGATGATCAAGACGACCACATAAATCGAAGCGAATAACACTGGAACATCTTCATTTGGATAGGGCAGGGTGGGGGAGAGCCATAAAGCCGGATAGAACGGCCGTCGACGAGGAAATGGCTGTGCTCACAAATAAGGCATGAATGCAACAACATGTTTTGCTACAAGAGGGTGGGATGTCTTGCAGAAATGCGTAACAACAAAAGTGACGATGACGTGACGATGTGGTGGCTGAATATCAGGAAAACATGATGAGCTCGCTATTCTCCAGGGTTTACAGATGGAG
>ADNK01001162.1:0-65000 GCA_000320545.1 Bigelowiella natans CCMP2755 | reverse complement strand
TTCGGTACAAACAACTGTCGCACCTCTTCACAGCAAATGAAGTAAGTACTACTCCAAAATCACCATCCAAACGACTCATAAAATGAGACCCAAAGAAAAGAGCAAAAGCGGAAGGAAATATACTCTAACTAATACTACTACTGCTGCTGCTGCTGCCTGATACTACCCGAACCTGCTGCAGCATGACTCTTGATATCAAGTTATAACAATATAATAATTGATACACTACTACTACTACTACTACTACTACTACTACACAATATATATATATATATATATATATATTGATCTATTTTTAAAGGTGATTACAGTGAAAAACTACACGAGAGACATGGGAGGAAGAAATCATCATCCTATATGCTTTCGTAAGGTTGCAGCAGGTAATAAGAATTTACATGTTTATCTTGCTTTTCTTCTTCCTAACAACAGCTTGTGGTATAATGTGTTAGTGTATGTGAGGTGTTCGTTGCGTGTGTGTGTGTGTGTGTGTGTGTGTGGAATTGCTGCATGCATGTACCACACAGTAATGTGTACACTAACACACTTCTTTACGCACTTCATACCATAACAATATTCATTATATTCGCATAGAACTACGTGCACACCTACACATCTCCTCCTCCTCCTCCTACTACTAATACTACTACTACTACTACTAATACTACTACTCAGGAATGGGCATGCTTGCTGACCACTGTGAAGATGGTATTATCATCATCATCATCATCATCATCATCATCACATCATTTTATTTATCATTTATTAATGAAACAATGCATTTCAATCACTTAAATGGTGTTCTTTTACGTGTCCTAAGAAGTAGTTTTACTGCTGATCTTGCGGTATTAGAAAGGGTACATTCAATGCATCATCTTTGATTGATAATAACATAGGCATTGGCCACGGCAGGAAATCAAACACACGGCACGACTGCAATCAAGGTAGTGGTAGTGGTAGTAGTAGTAGTAGTGTTGTTAGCTGCAATCAAGGTTATAAATATGCACGTGAATATCTCCCCCTCTCTCTCACACCGAAGAGGGGCTGACTAGGTTTGTAAAACGTAGCGTGTGATTCTCTCTCTCTCTCTCTCTCTCTCTCTCTCTCTCTGTGTGTGTGTGTGTGTGTGTGCGTGTGTGTGTGCTTTAATCATTTAGGCCGACAAGCAACACTGTACAACTTCCGTCGATATGTCATGCACAATATAGGTGAATATTGACATTCAATAAATATATCCCCATTCAACAGTATAATACTACCCGTGAATATGATAACAATGATGATAGTAATTATAGATAATAATATTATTATTATAACAACAACCACTTTGTACATACAACGGTTTCTGTTCGTTGTTTTCCTTTGATCATGGTGTATTTTGTTGGTAGATGTTGAGCTGATACATATGTTTGATGTGAGTTCTCTCACTAACAAATGGTATGTCAAATAATCATAAGGAATACGAGACGTGCTGCCAAAGAAGAACAGGGTGAAGGATTGTTTAATTTTAATCATCGTATCATCCACTCATCGTCTCTACTACTCTGAACTATAATGACGACGCATGTAATAATAAGGTGATAATATGGGACAGAGATGTCAAAGACTACAAAGCGGAAAGAAAGGTGCTGCTACTCACTACACACACACACACACACACACACACAGAGAGAGAGACAGACAATAATGAAATATATTTATATATATAATATGTTTACATATGTGTGTGTGTGTGTGTGTGTGTGTGTATGTGTGTGTTTGCTGGTAAGATATTCGGACTTTCTAAGTTAAAGAAAAGGATTGAAGAGAGTCTAAATATAGAAGTCATGCTCTTTGTGGTAATAACAGCTTCCGTACACATCATAAGTATCTTCAACAAACTACAAGCATAGCATACAACCATTCATTCATCAAAATAACAAAAACTTAAACTAAGATTGCACGGGATATACTCTAATACACACATCATGCACTACCCATGATATGCCATTGGTTGTACTACTACTTGCATGAAGAATCAGTGCCTTTCTGACTGATACAAGCAGCACAACCCATCAATAATCATCAACACACTACAATGAAAAAGGACAATTTCTTATTATATTTTGAACAATTCAAAACGAGACTGCTACTGCTACTACTACACCGTTTTTATTCTCACTGTTAAGTAAATGACGGGCTGAATGAAAGAAGACACACTACATGCTGATACATATACACTACATGGTGCATAGTAATAAGTGGCACTACTCTCTTAACCCCGATGATGTTCATAATCATCATCTTGTTTCCTCTTCTTCTTCTTCTTCTTCTTCTTCTTCTTCTTTTCTTCGTATGTAGACATGGCACGGAAAGCCTATAAAATATCAAATAAAGGTATTACTACTGCTACTACTACTGCTATTGCTACTACTATTACTGCTACTGCTACTATTAGTACTACTATTACTAGTGTGAGCGGGAAGTAGGATTAGGTGTCATCATTTTGGATTGTATTGCATATTCAAATATGTGTTGGTCCACACGAAAAGAAGAAGAAGTAGCGTGTGTGCTATGCTGGCAGATCTCGTAGAAGGATGCAGCAAAGCTGTGTATCATCATCATCATCATCATCATCATCATCATCATTATTTTAATGTGTGTGCTGTATGTGTTGTATGTTATACGACGAACGAAGGAGATGTCGCGTTCAACGATATTCATCACAGGACCAGGATCAGGCTCTTTCATTTCCTGGTAACCAGAGGATAAGAAGAAGAAGAAGAAGAAGAAGAAGAACTTCTACATCCAGCCCAAGAGAGAACACACAGATGAATAGTGCTGACATCGTAGCAGTAGCAAACAAGCAATTTGAGCAGCAGAGATGTTTCAGCATCATCAATTTCAATCATCATCCAGGTTTCTCCCTCGTGGTTCCACGCAAATTCGTTTATATCCAGAGTGGTTCAAAATGGAATGGTAGAAAACAACAACAAGAAGAAGAAGAAGAAGAAGAAAACAAATCATATATGTGCAAAGTATTTATTTGGATAAAAGACGCTCATTCAAATTCGGGGTCCTGATGTTTATAGTTAGATTTTATCATCACAATAACTAGCTCAATTACATTTGTATATTTGGAGTTTTTACAAAACAAATCGGCATCCTTTTGTTCGCTGCAATAGTCGAGACAGATATCTGTGAAAGATCATTTTGTTAAGATTCTGTTGACAACAAAATATCGCTGTTTTTGTTTTGTTCTTATCACTGGTTTATTTCTAGTAATTCCCATTTTTGCCGCTGAATTATGAGGTTCTTTGCCAGTCGGTATTGATCATCATCTACCCTTCTCCACCCGTATCGTTTTCGTTTTAAATCAGGTTTCTCTTTAATTACATGCCGCATATGCATGTCGAGCATATCAACTGTAAAGGCGGGCATTTTGATGAGGATGTGGTGTTTGAGTTAGTAAAGATGGGGATGCACCGCTACGATCATACACTTGAATCTCACCCACATTGATGATCATCAGATTATTGATGTAGAAACATACCTACCTTATATAATGAAGGGTGTCAATCATGTGTGCAGAGATCCTAGCAAGAACTGCGAAAACATGACTGCATGGCATATTGTATACAGCATGACACCACAATGCAACTACATATTTGATCGTTGCATGTCCGAAACATAGAAATATTCCGCTAGTACCTATTCTGCATGCTAGCCTGGAGCGCTATCTACTGGATCTAGCCTATACACGTGTATGTGTGTGTGTGTGTGTGTGTGTGTGTGTGTGTGCGTGTGTCTACTCTAGTACCAGCAGCCATGCATGCATACAATTTTAGGAATAAAGACAATAAACACCCATGACAATCACGCAGCTAATAAAACCAAAACAGCAAGGCGCACTGCTTGGTCTAAACTCACAACGAACCACTTCGCTACACCACAGACGTGTCAATCGTCTTACGCCGTACAGTGGAGAAAGAAATGCCTATGTGTGCAATAGCACAGATTCGATCGCGCGACATAGAATTAGATTTGCGGTTAATATGCCATTAAAGCGTGCATGGCTAGCTAGCTAGATCAAATGTCAAAATGTGTGGGAGCAGATGATCAACATGCGCATGCCTTACATCAATGCAGCAGTAGCACGTAGCACGCTAGCACGGCTAGACAGCGCGATGAATTTGCTTGTTCTAGTGTTATTTCATGCACGCACATTATATATTTATTAAACACGGTCAAGTTGCGTCATGCATCGCATTGCACAACACTAGCTAGAATTCCAGCTAGTGTTGTTAACATAACAGCACAAGCTCTAATTCTATCTATGAACAATGCAACGACACCCGGATGACAGGGTGGCTTTGTGCACACATGCTTCTAGATGACGTTCGTGCCCGCTACAAATCTCTAGATCTGGCTGTTACAATCGATTTGAACAAAATCATGCATTTAAAATGATGTCGTGCGTCATGTATGCGCATTTGTTGTGTCGTGCATGGGCAATAGACACAACAAATTAATAATTAACTCTATTTTGGAATACATAATGCTACATGTGTGATACATCATGAACATAGCGTGAAATTTCATTTTCGATGCTGTCTAGCTGTGTCTGGTTTCCATGGCGTCTTATGCAGTGTTATTCATCGGGCTCATTCTTTGCTGCGAGTGGGGGCAATGATCTCGCGATACTAGCTTTCATTTTCTTCCGTCTCTGAAATTCCTGCTCAACTTCACGGTCTAAGGTTTTCTTCATTTCGACCTGGATAGTTATTTAGAAACAAAGGTGACAACAGCTAGAGTTTTTGCACTATCTTCAGTACTCATTGGATGAATCTAAAATTATGATTTTAAAAAGCGAGGATAGGAATAAGTACGATGCACACCACCTCATAGTCTGTCAACAGCCTACTCTGGAGATAGAACCCAAGAAACCCGAAAGAAACCCCCGACCCTATAACTACGGCAACCTGAAGAAGGAAGAGAGCAAGCAAGATGATGGAGGAGGAAGAAGAAAAAGAAGAAGAAGAAGAAGAAGAAGGAAGAAACAGGAGGAGAAGCACAGAATGAGGAAAATGATTGTCCAGAGCGCCCGGCAGCAGAATTTGTTATCTTTGAAAAGGGCAAAGCTACAGTGAATCTCCACCCCGTTGCAATGTACTATTAGCAGGTGCATTTTACGTAATTAGAGGGGCCCTCCGAGGAGTTGTGATACCTTCCTCCAGACCATGCGAAGAGTCACAGCGGAGGAGGAGAGGAGGAGGAGGAGAGGAGGAGGAGAAGGAGGAGGAGGAGGAGAAGGAGGAGGAGGAGGAGGAGAGGATTGTAATAATAATGTTGGGTGTTTGTCGGTGTAGCATCAGGAAATCAGCCATGCTTTCATCATCATCATCATTATCATCATCTTTGAGTAGGAGGGGGAGGACTACTATTCCAATTTAGATGTTTTCGGTATACAAATTATGCCTATAATATGTAATATATCGGGATGTCACAGTACTAGTGTATCGTAATTTATGGAAGTCCTAGTTGTTAAGTCGTTCATCAAGTATGTAATAAATTCCCTTTGTTTTATCAGGAACGACAAGTGAATATGAGGAATTATATCCAGTATTACTCAGGCTCTTCTTCGAACCATCATGTTGTTGCCATCATGGCTACTATCGTTAAGCTTCCTCTGCGGTCTCGTAAGCAGCCAGATTGATCCCAATTATGCCGTGAATCTCACCCTCTATCATGTGAACCCAGCCAAGTATTACAATTTCCAATGTTTCTTCTGCAATCTTTACACTAGCAACGACAGACGAGCTGATTGTCCTCTAATTCCATTAGCTACAGCGGCATTAAAAATATGAACACGGCTGATGCGATTGGAGATGCATTCTTTGATCTCCAGTCCAGAATGGTAAAAGCACACATCGATCTCTAGCCCCATAGCGATGCTTGAACGAAAATTTTGTAACCCACCCTTTACCTAATGTACGTCTGGTTTTCAGTCTCCTCTGATATGTGCGAACAAGTCTCAGCATCATTGGCCTGGGCAGTGCTCAAATCCTGAGGTAATAAGGAAAGATAGATGATCCTGTTGCTATATTTTCTACAGTATTAATCACCTATTGCGTTCTACAGGTCATTGCAAAGGACCTTGCTATTACCCGTGTTTTGGTTAGCAACTAACTCAATCAACAGTACCCATCATGCACACCACCTACAATTTCGATAATATAATGTATTCGTCTGTAGGTCCAAGTTGACTCACGATACGGACCGTATGGAAGATGTACTACTATGCGAATTATTATAATGAATTACAATAAAAATAATAATAATAATAATAAGACTTCTTTTATTACAAGGCTTACAATGCTATATCATATACACATCAATATGTAGCCCTGAATTAAAAACATAGAAAAGACGATTCGGCAATTAGGAAAGATGGGGGAGGAGTTTACACAACTATTTTGCAATTTGGTCTAAGTAAATTGTTAAATTTACGCAAGACTTGACCCTATGTTGAAGCTTGCAATGTTGTATTGATGATGTGTGAGTCGTAGTAAAGACATGAGCTCATATCTAACTACTCAATGAACTAATACTGAAATATAATGCACCTGTTCACTTGATTCCCTCCATTTCTCCATCTTCTTCTTCTTCTTCTTCTCGTGGACATAAATCAGGCAACATCTGCGTCGATGGGTGCGGCAAAATAATACCTCATAGACGCATCGGACATTGATGAATATTACTGTTACATTGATGACGATGTCACTACATGATACATCATATCATGCGTATCATCATTATCGTCGCAATCCTTATCAGGACAGTTCCGATGTCCAACCCACCTCAACCTTGCAAGGACGGCACCTATCACTGTGTCTGCGGTGGATGGCATAAATCGGTAGCAGCTGCTTTGTAATGATAGTTTTTGCAACATGAATGAATGTTTTTCTAATCGGTATGGAAGAGTGGGCTGGCGACCTTCTTTTCTTACCACCTTGCCCCTCTATCTTCTCTGCCCTTATATCATCTATCCATCAACTTTTAGGCACCGTGTAATGGGTCTGTCGGACGAGAGGATATTTATCAGATTTTTGGTTACAAACCGAGGAAAGGTATTCTATCAAATTAACTAGCACCATAGGAAAATATGGTGCATTCAGTTTTTTTCTCTGTCATTTTTTACTGCCAAAGCAGCAGCCGGCAGCTTACCGTTCCGTCCCCTGTTATTTATCTATTATTACTATATATCTATTATCATCATCATCATCATCATTATCCATTTAGGCAGTAGCAAGTATAGTTATTACTTATACAACCTGGTGAGGCGTCTCAAGGGCTCCTGGTATTCCACGGTAATTACGCACGTCATACTGCTGACCTGCTGACGTAAAATTGTGAATAATAGTAATTACTATAATGAAAACATGAAGAGTATCACAAAAATTGTTACACAATGATGATGCAACTGATAGGTTGTAGTTCATGAGTTGTGTTGCGGACATACAGTGCGGATAGAATAGCTGTCAATGTCGTGTTCTTATAAGTGAATTTGTTTCCTTGTCGTTGTTGATACGACATTGTCGTTGCATATCATGCAATCACTAGACTCGTGAGGCGTGCCATTTCTTGGCGTTCTTCGAATAATTAGTGACAGCTTAGTGATTTTATTGTAGACCGAGGAGGGAGAGGGGAAATATTGGCAGCTCCTTGAAGAGGAGGAGAAAGTCGATGCTGGGTGCTACATGCATATATCCACTAAATAATAGCCTTTTTATTTTGACTGACGACTGGGCATGACAATAAATCCACAAAACATGTTTTTGTAGTTTTAGTTTTGTTTCCTGATCTTTCTCGTAACAATTACTGGCATATTTTCTGTTCGATTCTCTATTTCTCAGCATATTATGTGCGAATCTACCCCCCCCCCCCCCCCCCCCCCCCCCTCTCTTATGTATCATGCATATGTGTTTCTTTGCATTATTTGTGTTGAGAACGACATCTAGTCTATCATCACCTGTTATGTCTCCTTTCGCTCCCTCTACTCTCTACCTTCATGTTTGATTTTCGTTAATTTAACACTTCAGATGCCAGATAGAAGCTCTAGATGCTTCACTTCATTCGCTCTCTCCGGTATGATTAAGCCGTGAGAAGTGGTGGTGGTAATGGTGGTTATACAAGAAGAAGAAAAAGAAGAAGAAGAAGTAACAGTCAACAACATCATCAATCTTACCCGTCTCTCTCTACGTTCATCAGAATTGCTTCGATGGATGCCCTCAACCGCACAATCGGACATCGGAGTGTGTTGTCGACTGCGCATACAAGGCAATGCTGGGGGATAAAGCAGGCGAGAAAGTGACGACGTTTGACGGGCTTTCAGGGAAGGAAATCACACAACTTTGGGTATGTCGACAGAATATTACGCAACAAATTCATCTAGCGTGGTGGTAGCCAGTAGAATTCTGAAGATAAATTTAAGGAAAGAAACACAGCGACTTTCTCCCTGAAATACGGCCTTGAAAGTCCATTTTTTACATACATGCACATTTGAATTTTATATTTGATTCGTTGTAATCTGTGTCACACTAGTCGCACAAGTTTGGTTGTAACGAGATATAGATGGAGAGAGAGAGAGAGAGAGAGAGAGAGAGAGAGAGAGAGAGGGAGAGCGTGTGAGGGACCAAGAGAAAAGCCTGGGCTCGCGAAAGTAATGGAGTGTTTTGCAGGTTGGGGCTTTCGATTCTTGCATTGTCAACGGCACCACCGCTAATGGTAACTAATTTCACATACCGCTTTGAACCAAAAAAATCTTTCTTCGATCTTTTACTGAATAAAGCAACCATGCACGTTAACACATGCAACGTGCAACTATTTGTCAACAACACGTTGAAGTTTTGAAATTACGTTGTCTTGATCATTTCTAGCATCGATGACAATCTAGACAATGTGTGTGCATGCTGACATGCAAACATGCATCGCGCATCGATCATTGTCCATGGTGTCTGTCTAGCTGTGTCCACTAGTCCGGTTGGGGCTGCCATGCTAGCATGCTAGCACGCATCGCCACCGCCCAACAAGATCCATGCAGAATCACCAGAAGATCGAATTCAAGCATGGACAAATCCAGAAGTGAAGGATTGGTGCAGCGATCGATCACTAGCGACGCCTGTTAGCTTGAACACATGCACGACTCTAGGCACTGCACAAAGCCCAAACTAGCAAACACGATGCGAATGGAGCATGCATGCAGCAGGCTAGCACCAGAGCAGGTGCCACTGCTGCATCCATGGGGATCACTGATTGCAGTGATTGGCACACCTAGCTAGCTAGACATTGCTAGATTGCGGGAATGACAACAGACACAGTGCACATTGTGTGCATTGCTAGATTGCACATGTCACATGTGCGCATGTCCATGGTCATGCATCTTCATTTGCTGCACAAAACGTTGCATCATGATTCATCCCACGCAGTGCACATCACACACATCACGTGCAGCGCATGTCCACAGTGATGAAGCGCAGCGATCCAGCGATGGACTTGCCAGCTAGCCAGCTTGGCTAGTTGGTGAGTTTGATCATGCAGCTAGCTAGTCTAGCTAGCTAGTCTAGCTAGCTAGTCTGGCTAGCTAGCTGTCTAGCTGTGTGCGTTGATTGTCTGTGGGCTCGATGTGAGCGAGATTGCGCAGCCGCGTGGAACTTTGCGACTGTGCAGGCTGATTGTGTTGCAACCAGCCACACGCTGCGACCACGCTGCGTGTGCAAAGCACGCGTTTCGACGAGACGGCAACAACGATGCTGGCTAGCTGGGATGCACGCGCAAGTGCACATTGTCCCCCATTCACAAGGTTCAAATCTGAAAGGTTCGTGTTCGTTTCGAACCATGCGTGCAAGCGGACTTTGCGAAAAGGTGTGCACGTTCCGTTGAGGACGATGCGCACGCGGCACAAACTCAGGATCGAAGAAGCGTGTGTTTCAATGAACGAATCGAACGAATCGAATGCAGAGTTTTCAATCACTTCGATGAATCGCAAGGGCCGTGGGCATGTAGGCAGCTCACCCACGTCCTCACTTGCCTTCTCCAGTCAAGAGCAACCGAAGAAGGAGGGTCAGTTTCACGTGTTCACGTCCAACCACGAGCGCTTGGACAGTGACCTGCAAGTGGAGACGCGGGGACTAACTGGGGAAACCAGCATGATTTGAAAATTGGTGATAGTGTTGGTGTGATTGGCGGCAAAATGACAACGACGCAATGCATCTAATCTGACTAAAAACTTCCTAAAATCCAAGTCTACACGAGGATCTACAGTCGGATCAGCAACAGCAACAGCAGCAACAACAACAACAACAACAGCAACAAGAAGCGGTGCCACTGAAAGGAGGGGGGGAGGGAGAAATAGCAGCTCACTCACCACACTACTTGCTAGCTACGTGGCGGGATGGGAAGAAAGGGCAAGCGCAAACGTTCGTCTTCAAAATCTGGGGGCAAACAAAAAAATAAGAAATCTGGTGGCAACGTTGACATCATGATTGCTCCTGAAGGCCCGTCTTCTTCAGGAGGGGGCGGGGCTGGTTGCACCCTGAAGGTCTCTCCAATTCCGGAAGGTTCTATCCCTCAGGCAGTGGCGATCCACTTTGAGGACTTTGGCAAGCTCCTCAAGGTGCAGGTGTTCGGCAGATCAGAAAAGAACCAAACTGCGTATGCTTTGGTGACGTTTGATAGAAAAGTAGATGCGGATAAGGCCGCTGGAACGCTCACAAAGAAGTACTTGTTTCCTCAAATTCGAGGGAGAAAGACGCAAGTTTCTCGAGTGGCTTCGCCTGGAGATGATGATGATGATGATGAGGAAACTATGCCAGCTCGAATGATGGCATGTGATGATGACGATGATGATCTTTTAGAACTAGATACTGCAGCATCTGCTGTTGAAAATAAAGTACACAGTAGTGAAGGTGACCCCAATATTAAATTAAAAGAGGATAAGGGAAAGGCGCCGAGGGGACGAGTGGATCAGCAGAAATTGCAGCAGCAGCAGCAAAACACGAAGAAGAAGAAGAAGATGATTAAGGAGCCTGTGCGGCTGGAGTCTTTAGAGGAGGGAAAAGAGGTCGTTGAGCTGAAGGACCCTCGTATGATGTCGCGTCTCTTGTATCCAAATCCTGTATGCCTTCTTACTGTTGCACCTCCGGAGAAGACTGCAAACGTGATGACGATCTCGTGGCTCACACCGGCCAACAATTATGGAAGTTTTTTAATGAGCATTAACAAACGCCGCCATAGTGCTTCACTTCTATCCGGTAGGGAAGGCGCTGAATTTGTGCTCTCAGTACCAACACATTTTCAAGAAGAGATGGTTTTGAACATAGGAAAGAAATCTGGATCGAGGTGTGACAAGATGAAGGAACTTAGCATCGTCACTTGCCCCCCTGGTTGGAAACATGCTGGTTCGAAAACAACACATAAAGGTGGTGGTGGTGGTGGTCGGTATAGAGGAAAAACTCCAGGAAGACATCAGCGATTGGGAGGTGGGAATCCCTTCGCGCTACTAGCAACCCTTGATGATGATAACACCACAGAAGAAGAAAGCAAAGGGGGAGGAGATAAAGGAGAGAATTCCAGAGGTGATGACAAGGAAAAGGATACAGAGCAGAAAGGAAATGATAAAACCAAACCACAGAATGTTAATAACGAGAAAAACGTCGCAGTACTGAAACGTGAAATCGAGGCTCTCTGTGGAATCAAGTACAAAATGTTGGCGATTGAGAAATGCGTAGCCCATCTTGAGTGCCATGTCGAAAAAATGGCGGAGAACTTTGTGGACGATTCACATTTTCTCATCAAGGCACAAATTGACAAGGCGTATGTGAGAAAATCTCATTGGTGTGGAAAGAACTTTCGCCCTCGGATCCATGGAGCAGGTTCCATTCTTACATTTCTGGGATCGCAGCGATTTGGTCATTTACGGCCTGCTGAGGCCTGAAATGGCGTATTATCGGTTCATTCACCCGGCATGAAAGCTTCAATCGATGTTTTCTGTTGAACATATTGTCATAACTGGGTTGTGAAAACGACGCAGTAATAATAAACTTCAACGCCCGACACGCTCGATGAGTAGTCTCTACAATAGTCCTTTTGCACCCATTGTTGAACACCGTAAAATGTACAGCTTGCGCAGCATTCCGCCGCCTGAAGTGCCAATGCGAGTAGCTAACTACATGTAATGGATGCTCGCTTGTGGAGTGAATTTGATGTAGAGTCAGTCGCGAAAGTCAGCACTGTACGTGACCGCAGCCGATTCTCTTTCGTTGCATGCTACTCCAAATTCTAAAATAGTTTCTTAAAGCGTTTTGTCACTGCTCTAGCCCTGCTAGTCTGAGGAGTGTGCCATGAGCAAAAGTTTCGCATTATTTCTGATCGTTGTGCAAGAGACCATGCAAATAATAAAATATGTGATCGCGAAGCAGCTGATCGCTATATCGCCACGTGCATGACAGCCAGCAATTTGCCATGTGTGTATGCCGAGCTTTGTTTTTTTGCCCTAGCCGTGTGGGGTTGTTGAGGCCACACAATGGATACATTATTGCGTGTGTGTGTTTGTGTTTGTGTGTGTGTGTGTGTGTGTGTGTGTGTGTGTGTGTAAATATGTACGTAGTAGATGCTGTGTCTACAGCGTAGTCCACGCATATAGAGGTAGGTGGAAGACAGTTTGCCAACATGACGATACGCATGTCACGGCGTTCCACAATCGGACTTAGTGTTGTCTTTGTGAGGTTTAGAATCTTCATCACGCACGTAGTATACATGTGTCTGTGCACAATGATTGTTATCGATCATATCACATTACAGTGTGAAGTATTGAACATTCTACTGTGGCATTGTCACTGTGTTTTAACCACAGCACCACAATTAGCACCTCCCAACGCATACAGCATTGAATCTTCGAAATGGAGGTACGGACCAACACAGTGGCTGATGAATGCACCCTTGCAACAACATTGCTAACAATCTTGGCTGCTGCGTGTGCCATCTTCTTCTATTTTATGATCACCAAATGCGATTTCATATACTTCATCGTATGTTTCTACAAAGTGAGGTGAAAGTCCTTCCTTGATCATGTCGGGAAGCTCCTCAAAATCCTAACAACCGAAAGCAGCAGGATGATGATGATGATGATAATGACGATGATGATGACGATGGTGGTGGTGAGCATGCATAACAATTTGATAGTAGTTTGGTCTATTTTAATAAAAACAGAGATATTGATAGAGATCTTCTTCTTCGTAGTTTGCTTTGTTATGAAGCATGTACTCCTTCTTCTTTCCACAATTTCTTCTACCTTCTCGTTGCCCTTTGGAAATATTACAGTTGTCGCCATCTCTCTCCTGGCGGCTATAGTTTTCTCTTTAACCCTGATTGGTGATAACAGTTGCAGCAGTGAATAATAACCACATTTCTCCCTTTTCATAACAAATTAGTGATGCCATATTCGGATTATTGTACAAAAAGCAAAGCTTTCGAATAATTGCATACACAATCTTGCTGCTGGTACTGGTGGTGCTCTACCACCACTACTACTACTACTACTACTACTACTACTACCCTCCTATTGGTAGAACTCTTCCAGTCAAAGTGATTTCTCCAGTCATGGCTAAATCCTTTCTAACCTATAGTGGTAGCAGTAGTAGTAGTAGTAGTAGAGTGGTAGTAGCAACAATACATATTATCTTCCTTTGCGGATTTTGCTGTGCTTTTCTGACCTCGAAAACGATCATTAAGTGTCTCCCAAAATACTACCGCTTTAAGTAGTACTGGCATTCATGGCATGTTATGATTGTTATGACGAGGCATTGAATAAATAAAAGTGCACTAGTACCATCACAGTATTATACATATATGTAACACAACCTGCTTCCCAGATGCTACAGATAACAGTGCGGTTACCTGATGGTAATTATTCATGGATGATGATCATGATCATACACAGAAAGAAGTGAGTGATGCAGAAGGAAAGTACCACCATTACTACAACAACAACAACTACTACTACTACTACACTACTACCAATTACCATGGTGATCCCTGCAGAGGGACCGTCTTTTGGTGTGGCCCCTGTGTTGTTGTTATTGTTATATTAGTATGCAGTCTGAGTTGCTGTATTTGTTAAAATAATATGCAGTCTATGCTGTACTTATGTGTCACTATTGTCATCACACGTGAGGCGTAGGAAGTAGTTGGAAAGCAATGATTTTCCGAATTAAACCATGACCTTCTGGAACGTGCATATGTAGTGAGTTTTGCGAGAAGAATAGGTTTGAAGGATCACGATCTCGAAGGACTTTCTTCGCGACCGTCCATCTATTATTATGTTAATTCAACATCATTCGAGCAGTATAGAATATATATATATATATATATATATATATATATATATTTAATGTTTATATATGTTATTAAATCGGCACTTTTGTCCTCCTCCTCTCTGGTGAAGGCTTCAAGATCGCTATCTTGGTACAGTTCAGTATTTAATAATATATTGCATTATGGGAGAGGAGGGTATCCTGCTCGCTGTTCTCATTCGTATACTACTACAATTAATATATATATATATATATATATATATATATATATGTTATATAAGATATATATGTGCATGAAGTCACAGCGCAGTTGATCATCAGCACCATCATCGTCATGATCATACGCTATCTGTGAGCTTTCTTTCATCACATCGCCTAACTGCCCTGTACACTTCAGACCAGCCCTACGATAACGGTGATAGATGGTGATGATCATAATGATCATGATGATAATAACAAAACATTCTTCTACAACAAATCTACACTGCTCCTGTTATCACCAACATCTAGTAAGATCTTCTTTGTTGTTCCCTCTTTCATTCTCCTCCTCCTCCTCCTTCTTCTTCTACATTGTTATCTCTCACCACCACTCTGATCATCATCGTCATCCTCATCACCATCATCATCATCCTCATCATTATCATCATTATCATCACACACCACCTTCCATCATCATCTTTGAAAGAGTCAACCGACGTAACTTCTATATACAACGTGGCGCCTCCCATCTGATTTATGTAGTGATTCAATCATCACTATTCATCCATTGTTTTAAATGCTCTTTGTCCTTTCTCCCTGTCACTTTTTCTCTCTCTCACATAATCGTTGATGTAGCGCCTCTTTACACTACAACAACTACTTCAACAAATACCACTACTTACTATCATCATCATCATCATCATCATCATCATCATGAGCACCTGATTGAAAGCCAGGCCCATGACAACTCCAACAGGTGTGTGATCGTAGAGTTTAACAGATGTAAACATTGGCTGATAGTCACGAGGAGGAGGATGACGAAGAGGAGGAGGAGGAGGAGGAGGAGGAGGAGGAGGAAGAGAAATCATGCATGGTGTTATAACAAGAAGAGGAGGAGGAAGAAGAAGAATGGGAAGAAACGAAGGGATCATGGTTGGCCGTGGGAAGTGCTGAGTTGATGGATGAAAAATAGATAGTTAACACTTGCTACTACCTTGCCCACATAATCTCGTAAGTTATCCTTGGTCACTAGAAGAAAGAGAAAGAGAAAGAGAACAAGCGTATGTTGTTATTGTTATTGTTGTTATTGTTGTTGTTGTATCAGGGTGATGCGATTTAATCTGTCGCAGTAAGTTAATAACAGTGTAAATATTGGTAATATTATAATAACAACAACCACGAATAGGCAGATTGATATTCGCCTTTGGAGAGAAAAATCCCCCGCCTCCTCCGCTTCCTCCTCCCCAGTTGAAAAGATTTCTCGCGATTGTTGATAATGCTCCTGCTGCCGATGATGATGATGATGATGATCCGCATTCCTTTTGATCTTCATCTTTGTTGGCTATCTTAGCCGTTGACATATTCTCCTCTTTCCCCTTCTTTTCCTCCTCCTCCTCCTCCCCTGTAATCAAACCTTCATCTGCTTTTACTAAATGCAAAGCTGCCTTCCTGTACACACGATTTATGTGCTTTTGAAGGTTTCTGACTCCTGCCTCTCGACAATACCTACCAAGGAAGGAGGAGGAGGATGGTGATAATATAATAATGTGAGAAATAATAAGATCAAATCATATACCATCTCACAAAACTGAGAATTAATATGATGATGGTGGTGATGATGATGATGAAAAAGAAAATGATTCTAGTTTGTGTGCGTGCGTTTGCTGCATTACTGCATGTTTCTGGTGTAAGACGACACATATACCAACATGCAAAGACATGATGAGCTCATTCACTACGAATTAAATCCTCCTCACCATCTAATCAGTGCTTCAAGGGCATCATCCGTAAGTTCTACTTCCTCCCGCGACAACCCTGTTTCCTTCAAAGCGGTCGGGGATAGATATTCTTTAGCAATTTCCAACTTCTCTTGCAAGATGTAGCCTGAGAGTCTGATAAACTCCATTCTATCTGCTAGGGGGCCTGGGATACTCTCTGTAACATTTGCCGTGCAAATGAACAGCACACGTGATAAGTCAACGGGTACATCGAGATAATGATCCATGAAGCTACCATTCTGGGAGGGATCTAATACTTCCAGCAGAGCGGAGGAAGGGTCGCCTCTATGGCCTTGCCCGATTTTGTCTATTTCATCAATCATGATCACTGGATTGGACGTTTGCGTCTTTTTGAGGCATTGGATGAGCTTGCCAGGCATTGCACCAATGTATGTTCTTCGATGTCCTTTGATCTCTGCTACATCAAACAGTCCTCCCACAGAGAATCGATAGAATTCTCTACCTAGAGCTTCTGCTATAGATTTCCCTATTGATGTTTTACCAACGCCAGGAGGTCCCATAAGACACACAATCTTGCCTTGTGGTACTGCCCCCAACCTCTTACCCACTGCAATGAACTCAAGGATTCGATTCTTCACATCTTCCAGACCGTAGTGATCACGATCAAGAACCCTTTCTGCGCGACGAATGCTGAAGTTCTCGTTGGAGTGCAAGCCCCACGGAAGAGATGTCAACCATTCAAGATAATTACGGGTCACGTTGAATTCAGATGATGACGCTTCTAGGCTTGAGAGACGCTCCATCTCTTCTTTTATTGTCTTCATTGCCTCTTCAGGCACTTCCTTTGAATGGATTTGATCTTTAAATTTTGCTAGGAGTGATTCTTTGTCATCTTTCTCCAATCCCAGCTCTCGTTTTATATTTTTGAGTTGTTCCTGTAGCAGGAACTTCCTATGGTTTTCGTTAACTTTCTCCTCTACTTTCTTGCTGATTTCCTTCTGCAGTTTGGACACCTCGAGCTCCTTTCTTAGGAGAACCAAAGCCAACCCTAACCTTTCTTCATGGTCAAAGGCTTCAAGCACTTTTTGCACTGCTTTCTGATCTTGAGCAGTTAATGAAGCCGAAACATCTGCCAGCATACCTGGATCTCCCAAATCTACATTTGCCACCAACAATTGCAGCTGTTCCTTGAAAACCTACAAGAGTAGTAGTAGTAGTAGTAGTAGCAGTATTTATTGTTGTTGTTGTTGTTCAGACGGAAAAATGAGAAAGGAGGAGGAGGAGGAGGAAGATGATGATGATGTTGGTACGATGATAATCAAATGCACAAACACTTACATCGCTATGAAGGATAATGATCACGCACACACACAAACACGCACGATGAGGTAGATGACAAACCGGATTGTACTGCAGAAGCTCTTTCAGCGTAGACAATAGTTCATTGCAATATGCCTGCAACATGCTGTTGTTACTGTTCTTGTCGGTCAGGATGATGATCTTGATGATGATGATGATGATGATGATGATGATCAACTAGATCGTGTTTGTGACACCATCTATCAGTATCCAACTGCCTTTCTTCTTTTCATCTTTCATTTCTTCACTGTATGGTTTTGTTATTATCATCCTTATCATGACTACACACATCATGAGCACCTTTACTGTATCAGAGGAGGTTTTATATTGCTTATCAGGATGATGCGTGATCTTTACATTGCAGACAGGATCCACCGACAACTGAGGTGATGAGATGTTAGAATAAATGTAGTAGTAAACATGGAAGAATCATACTAGGATATGCAAAAAAAAATAATAATAATGATATTAATGGATATGTGCTTATTGTGCTTTCTCTGACAAGATAGGTCCGCGCAATGACATAACGATCAGTATACACGACAAGTATGCAACGAAGAAGCATCAGCAGCATACTTACCAATTCCTCAATTTTGATTCTTCTGTGGCCTAGGAGGATAACCTTGATTGGGGGGGGGGGGGGGGGGGTACGAAGAAGGGGGAAACAATGGAATGAAAAGGAGGAGATATGGATGTTGGTATGTTGCTGACAGTTGGCATTAAATGAAATATATTCTCCTAATAGGTCGGACAACAATAGCAGATGAAGATCATCATCATAAATATCATCATCTGTTACAACCTGTATCCCAGAATCGTAAGGATTGCGGACAATCTGGTTAATTTGAGCTAGTATTCCAACGTTTTCTATCTCATCCAACGACTGATAAATCACAGCGCGTACAATGCAACAACAACTTTTGACCAATGTTGTTATCTATCACGTATAATACTATCTAGTGCTAAGATACGATGAGAATTCATTATCATAATTTTTTGACAAACTCTCTCTCTCTCTCTCTCGCTCACACATACGCACACACACGCACACACACACACACACACACACACACACACAAAAATACACACATATGTCATCATATCAAACAAAGAACTGCACTATCTGTTCAATATAAGCAGTAGAAATATTAAGCATGTTGTATATAATCACGTGAAGTTGTTGTTTTTGTGAACGGATACACTTTACAGGGATCCTTGTTCTTGTTCTATTTCTAACCTTGATTCCTGACGAAACCGTGTCCCCCATTGTATTAGCAGATTGGTGATGTTTATTCATCGTCGCATCATCATCATCGTCTTTGCTGTTGTAGTTGCTGTCTTTTGTGTCTTCTTCCCTAACTGTTCCCTAATCAAGTGGTGGTGTACGAGGAAGAGGAGGGGGAGGATATGCTTCAACTGCTCTTTTGGCTTCATTCACTTTGTTTCTCTTCCTCTTTTCGGCGTCTTTCTGTGTTGATGGTTTTGCTTCTCTCTCTTCAGAAAGTTCTACACAAGCTCCGCTCTGGACATCTCATCATGATCCTTTTTATTTTTACTTCTTACAATTATCATCCCCCCCCCCCCCCCGACCTCCCCCTTTCTGCGTGCACGAAGACATTATGACTAACATCCTGGCCATCAGAGTTCGTTGTCGTTTCTGTTGTCCTGGATTGATCACTTCGACGGAGGAATCCACCAACATATGGAGATCCCTATAGATAGACAAACAAATGTTATCACATCAGAAGGATGATACAACACCATAAGAATTCCCTCTCTCAAGTATGACGACCACCTCAAAGGGAGAGATAGATAAATAGAGAGAGAGAGAGAGGGAGAGAGAGAGAGAGAGAGAGAGTAGAGGCGTGTACATAAAAACAACCTGGGAATGCAATCGGAGCAGATGGGCAGCTAGTTCTGCATCATTTACTGGTAAAGGATAGTAGGGGCCTACGCAAGTAGTAGTTACAATACTGTTTCATCTTCTGAGCATATTTCTTCTTCTTCTCATCCTTATGTGATGATCCCTCTTATACTTGTTTAGTCAACCTGGGAGCAATGGTCGTTTTTGCAGAGGTATTGCCGTAATTTGTGGAAATGATGGTATGTCACCCTAATTAGCATCAATTCTTAATTCTCATCTGGCTGATCCACTACAATCATCCCCATTAATTTAAAGATTAACATTTATCGTATTGCAACCGGTCGTAGGAGCTGGTTACCAGATCCTTGCGTCCCACTTGCTGTGGATACATAATGACTCTGTAAGGCGTCTAATGCCGACAGCATAATAAACAGTACGACGAACCATTTGTGCCATCGCTATCATTGCCTGCAACCTTAGCAAAGCTGACTCCATCAAGTTGATTCCAAAAGTTTCGCCTTGTTGTTAAGAATATTGCAGATTTTCCACGTGGGTTCAAACGAGCCATCGTCGAGCTTGACGGTGTTCCATAAGAAGTAGAAGAATAAACCTGCAGTCGATCATTTTAGGGTAAAGTTGATGCCTTTTTTACATTCAAACTGTTGTTTTAAGGATGATATTATAAATTTGTTACAGACCAGTGGTGTAGAAAGGATCTTTCGAGCAATGGAGAAGGCACGTGTCGTTCGACCAGCCCGGCCAAGTCTCACCTTTGTATTTGTAGAACAAGTGGAAGCGTGAGCTCAAAAGAAGGAGAAATGCAACCGTTGTATTCATGAAGAATAAGAATGTTTTTCTACCCAAGGAATTTTTGTTTGCTTGAACATTTTCTGTTGGAGTTTTATCTCTCAAAGAAAAGGGCTAGCTGTGCGTTAAGGGAAGGTCTGAAGGCGTGACTGGCTGGAAATGAGGAAGAAGGAAAAAGGGAGTCTTCTCGATGGTGGTGACGACAGCCCCTCAAAATTCAAAAACTCTTCCCAGTCGAATGGTTCGTTCCCCAGGTTGCTGGTGGCTGCTGGCTGCAGATTTGATCGGGTGGTCAGAGCCTCAGCTCTCTGTCCCCTCGGTTGCAGTTAAAAAGAGAAGACGTCAGAATGTGGAGGTAAGGCGGGGTAATTATTGTGTCATTTAGAGATAATTTGGAGACGCAACAACTAAATGGCTTGCTACTGCTGATTTAGCAGCTATCCTTCGTGACTACACTACTGGCTGGCATGATTGGTGCCAGTCAATCTCAATCAATCTCAATCAATCAAGCCTGCTATGTTGTTGTTGTTAGTGTTGTCTTTGGATGAATATCTGCAGTGTATAATAACACCTAGAGAAAACTGGGAAAATATGTCTTGGTTGCTGCCAAATTAAGATCTGATACTTTCGGAATCATTCTTACTCAAACGCACCCATTCCCAGAAAATTCCAAAAAAAGAGCTTCAACAAATAACAAATGCCAAAATGTATAAATTTTTGGGAATTCGAACATGCGACATTTATTTTGGATTGTCACAGATATATATTACGCAAAACATTACTTTATCTATCTCTCCCGCGTGTGCACATTTTAATTATGGATCCTAGTTTACCGAAGGAATTTGAAGGCCAAGGCCCCGAAGACGGAAACGTTACGCAGGTCCTTCTACTTATCCATATTGAGGCAATATCGTGTCATGACCATCATCTCATGATCATCATATCATTAGTTCTTCGATGAAATGGACGCTGAGTTTGATAGACTTCGCCTGTCTCCCAATGATGGTCAAGCTTCTCATTCTTCAGCTGTTAAAATCGAAGGAGACAATTCCCAGTCAAAGAAGGCCAAAAAAAAAAAAGCGAAGAGAGACAAAAAAAAGAAAGCCAAGGAATCGAAGAAGAAAGACGAAGAAGCCGAGGCAAAAGCTTCTTCCATGCACAAGGAAAGAAAAGGATCAGCAGGTGAGAAAAGGGGTCTCCAAGTTGTGGACAAATGGAAAAAAAAAAGTTGGAAAAACAAGGTTCATAATCCAGTACATATGCAAGTGAAATGCATTACAAAACTCAGACATACAGATACAATCTTGTAATAATTCGACGCTGTCCTTTATTAGTGCATTATGTGAATGTGCATATACATTCACATGTTGTGTGTGCATGTTGGATGCGTGTGCGTGTGCGTGTTGTAAGCGTATCACATAGCTTGTATACGCAGGTTGTTCGAGGTAAACTCGAGTTGGGTTCCAACGTACTATTCATCAAATTTGATATGCTGCTGATTCTAACATTTACATTGACGATTTTTATTCGCTTCTACCATAGTATTCTTCTTCACATATTTCTTTCCAACAGTTTCCATGCACTGCCTGACCGACTAGTATGTCAATAAGGTCACATCATCTAATCCTATTTGGGAATTTGTAATGCCAACAGGGTCATCCAATTCAATTTGGAAACTTGCTTCGATTTGAAACTCAAGATATAAGGTGGGTGTACTGTGTTATGATAAATGTTCTCTACAGTGATAACAACGACGATTATCAATGATGAATGGGCCTTGTGTCCTATGATGTGTAGCATCAAGATGGTGGCAATAAACCTATCTAATTTCGACTCTGAGATCAATACTAATGATGACGACGATGATGAGCAAGAACAAGAAGAAGAAGAAGATGGGAAGAAGAGAAACAAGACCAAGGAAAAAAGTAAAAAGGGAAAAGTGAAATCACTTCTTCTTCCGAAGACAGATTTCAATGTCAAGATAAGGAGATGGCCAGCTTGGTACGTTGATATTCAGTAGTAGTAGTAGTAGTAGTAGTAGTAGGTGTAGCGGTAGTAGTAGCACCTGCAGTAGACAGTAGCATCATTGTAATTCTATGGTTGATGGTTGGTTGATTGGCTAGTGGTTGCAAAACTAATGTACATCAATAAATCAATAATATATATATATATATATATATATATATATATATATACCGCACCGTGCGCACCGGCTTACTAATATATATATATATATATATATATATATATATATATACAATAAACCTAACGATGAGATAATGAAGAAGCAAGAGCAAGATCTGTTAACCTAAAATGTTACCATGACAATGAAAAAGTTAATCAAAGAGCGTATTGTCTTGTGCCGCAATCTAATTCGGAGTTTCATCATTACACCGCAATCATCATCATCATCAACAACTAACTGGCGAACAAACAATAGGAGCAAGTTTCCTATAGGAAAACCAGTCCCGTCTAGCTTGCCTCCTCCTACCTCTGCCGACTTTGCAACTGCTGTTGTTGCTCCTCCCTCTTCAGAATTTGCAAAGGTTATTAGTGTAAAATTGGAGAGTAAGAAGGCAGGTGCTGCAGCTGGTGGTGCTACCGCTATGCAGAAAGGTCAAAAAGATGAGAAGCACGTACGGTTGAAGAAGAAGAAGACAACAACAGAAGCAGAACCAAAGAAGAGGAAACCGATGTTCGCGGAGCATTTGTCAATAATAGAACTTGAAGAAGCTAAAAGAGCATCTAATTCAGCTTCTTCTATCCGTGATAAAGACGCCCTTATCATTGCCCCTATCCGCGTTAATAGAAAGAATCCGCGGAAGGCGTATGTAGCTCCTCATGTTTATAGGGGGGAAGATAACGGAGCAGCAGCAGCAGAGAAAAATACTACTGGGACTTCTATCAGGTAGTTGCTATTATTTGTACTACTACTACACACACACACAACTTTGACGACGAATAGAGTCAATAGAAGGACAATTCTTCTGTGACAACTAACTTGTTATTCCGAATGATGATAACGAGGGGAGGAGGAGGGGATTGGAGAAATACCGAGAAGAAGAGTAGCAACAATATCATTCTAACGAATTTGTTTCAATAACCCGTCTCCACTGTAATATTTCCTTCATATCGTAGTACCGTTTCTTGTTTTTGCTACTGCCACTTACAACAAACATCAACAATATATGTAACATCGCTTGTTCCGCCTCTTTCCGTCCCTCCCTCCTCCTCCCATCCCACTGCTTCTATGTCATTTCACTTAATTTAGAGATATTCTCATTGATGGATTTAAAGAGCGCAACCGAGCACTAAATGGAGACATCGTTGCAGTAAAGATACTACAAGAAAAAGGAAGGAAAAATAGCACAAAAGAAGGTTATTAATAAATTGCATGACTATTTTATTTCTCATCGAAGTGGTTCTGTTACAATATGCATAAGCTTAATTATCAATCAGCAATCAACCGAATTCATGAATCCACATGGGAATAATTGAATAAATGTTGTTGGTGCTGGAAGAAGAAAAAGAAGAAGAAGAAAGGGGGGTAGACTAGATAAAGCTGTGATGCGGATGTAAAGGAAGTTCCCAAAACATCCCCTCCCCAATCCTTCCTTTTCTCAAATGGTGTTACTATACCTATGAACTCGCCTATGATATGCCACCATACCATCACCAGAAGCGAAAGGCGATAACGAGCAATTAAAGGGGATTGTTGTCGCGGTAGATATAAATTTAAATAAAATAATTCTTCTATTCTTTTAAGTACGTATATAGCAATGGTGATGGTGATTATTATGATGATGATAACGATGGTAACAACAATAATATGATGATCTATTTTGGGATGACAAGATTGTCGAGAGTAAGACGGAAGATATGAAGGTTACAGGTAGCAGCACTACTAATTGTCATAACTGAAGTACATATATTGTACTATTCAACATCGAGCCTTCTCCTCCTCCTAATTCCTGATAACGATGGTTATGTGAACATCAACCATTGCAGGTTACTTACGTCCAACGAATGCGTCTGTGGCAAGGTGATTGCAACGATGTCGACGAAGTCCTTCATGGTGGTAGGGGGGGTGGTTATGGTTGTGGTGATGATTTTGCTTCTTCCTTCAATCTTCCTCCTCCTCCTCCTCCTTCTCATGGTGGTAGTGGTGATGGCTGGTGATGATTTTGGTTGTCCTTCAATCCTCCTCCTCCTCCTCCTCCTCCTCCTCCTCCTCCTTTGCAGATTCATCCCGATGGACAAACGATTGTCACAAGGATTAGTGGGACGATCTAAATGGCCTAAAGAGTTTATCAATGAGGTCAAGCTTAAGAAAGAAGAAGCTGAAACAGCTGGGACGAAGAAAGGCGGAGAAGCCGAGGCAAAAGCACTTCTTGATTCTGGCAAGATAACGCAATCGATCTACAAGCAAATGTTATCTGCCATCCTTAAGGAAAAGGAAGGATCAGCTGGGACGAAGAAAGATGAAGAAGCCGAGGCAAAAGCACTTCTTGATTCTGGCAAGATAACACAATCGATCTACAAGCAAATGTTATCTGCCATCCGTAAGGAAAAAGAAGGATCAGCTGGAAAGAATGCGAAGAAGGATCCTGAGGAGAAGAAGGCTGCTGCTGTTAAGAAGAAGAGTGGAGGTGGGTACTGGTGGTAGGAGCGATTACTGTAATGATGTCATATTGAATCATCGTTACTACTACTACTACTACTACTACTACTACTACTATTGCTCTTGTACCAAGCAACCAACAAAATGATCCCTCCCAACAGCCTCACTGCTGTGATAAATCACTATCACCATCATCATCATCATCATCAATAAATATAAAATGACAAACGAGAATATTATCATATCATCATTCGTTGTGGTATTAGGGATCCCTGAGGATGCCCCGACGATGATTTACGTTGCAAAGTGAGTGAGTGATGGAGCAAGTTTGTTACTTCATATTCGTCATTACTTCCTACCACCATTTTTCATCACCATCTAAACATCAGATGCTAGGTCTCATCACCTCATGAATACTTGAAAGCAACATGATTTTCATATTATTCCTCTTCGCTGATAGAAATCCCTACCAGCATGCAGCAACATGAGTGTTATTATTGAGTACGTTCTACTACTATTTGGATGATGGTGTATAAATATATATATATATATATATATATATATATTATTATGCACACCACCACCACCACTACTGCTACTGCTACTATACATTGGCAGATACCAGAAGTGGTCTATCCACCAGAATTTGCCATTTGTGAACATAGTTGAGTCAATAGGGATGACAGGCAACATCAAGGTAGTAGTAGTAGTAGCAGTAGTAGTAGTAGTAGTAGTAGTAATTATACTAAGAGGAGGAGGGGAAGCAGTGGGAGAGGGAGAGCAAAGGAATCTACAACAACAACAAGAAAAACTCACAGAAGAAATTCACCCCTCTCCTTTTCACAACAAGTATCATGTTTTTTTGTATACCACAAAAGATAATGAAGATGATATTTTTGCATTTAGCATATGTGTAGCTCTTTACCATCCTCCTCCTCTTACTGCCGCTACTACTTCTACTCCTACTATTACTACTACTCCTACTACAACTACTACTTCTTTTCCTTTTTCTCAAGGCTGAAACTCAAGCCCTGCTTTCAGAAGCTGGAGTCGACTATGACTTCGACGGGAAGTTTCTTCCAGAACATCTCAAGTGAGAACTTGTTATCCATCCTCCTCATCACTATATATTTATCTACCTATGTCTACCTATGTATGTGTGCTGTCAGTTGTCTGGAGAAATACATGGAAGATCCTTCATCTGAAACATCTGAGTCTCCATGGACCATTCCTGATGAAGAAATCAAAAAACGTCTAGACCTCAGGAACAAGGTGTGTGGTGCTTTTTTTCGCAGCAGCAGCAGCAGCAGCAGCAGGAGCAAGCGGATAACACACGACTGACTGGATCGTTCGTGTATATCCAAATACTATGCACAATTCGTTGTTCCTCCCTTCTCCTCCTCCTCCTCTTTTTATCATTACTGTTCTCATCATCATCGTCATGATCTTCCTCTTAATCATATTTAATTTCCACTACTACTACTACTACTACTACTACTTTGGCCACAGCGAATATGCACGATTGATCCAACCACCGCCCGTGACTTAGACGATGCTTTATCCATAGATAAAATACCAGGTGCATGCTTGTGTGTGTGTGTTTGTGTGTGTGTGTGCTGGTGTATTCATGTTTCTTTTTCCAAGTAGTAACACAGTGTTATTCGTTTATGTTTTACTACTACCTACTACCAATCGACTATGCGTTCCTTAGGCGTATTCTATCAATAAATACTTCTCCATATTTGTTTTTTTTACAACGTGATCAAAGACTGTACTTGTTGTGCTGATTGATGATGTTGTGATATCGATCGATTATTATCAGCCATCCTCACTATAAACCTTCCTCCTCCCCATCCCCATCCCCATCCCCATCTCCACACCTACTAGGCACCAACAACTACAGGGTAGGGGTTCACATTGCAGATGTCACCCACTTTCTTGAGCCAGGGTACAACAACATATACACTCGAATAGAAGAAATGAGGAAGAAGAGTATCAAGAAGAGAGAGAACGCATGCAACTGACATAGGAGAAATAACCAATGGTATAATGATAGAATTATTTATATTGTTCTCCTTTATCGTCGTCACCACCTATATTCCTTGGGCAGCTCTGAGTTGGACAAGGAGGCGAAGAAAAGAGCAACGACCATATATCTGGTAGTAGTAGTAGTAGTAGTAGTAGTAGTAGTAGTAGAGGAGATGTAGATGTAGATGTGGTAGTAGTAGCAGGGCGACTGATGTTGTTGATAGGTGATGATCGAGAGAATGTAAGGAATGAAGTCCTTAGCACTAATCATCATCATCATCATCATCATCATCATCATCATTATCGTTAACATCATTGTATTATAAATCATCAGGTTCAGAAGTCCTTGCCAATGTTGCCAAGAGTGCTCTCGGAGAACCTATGTTCTCTTGCTCCAAAGGTGATGATGATAGATGATGACGATGATGCTGTTAATGATGGTGATGATATAGTGATGATCATGATGACGATAGCGACGATGATAATCACAACAACAACAGCAACAACAATAAACTTTGCTCATTACCACCATGATGATGATGATCATGGTCATGATAGTGACGAATCTAGCCATCACATAACATCACATAACATCACATAACACCACATTACACGTCACATAATAGGTGGATAGACTGGCGTTCTCCTGTTTCTTCACCATGTCACAAAGTGGGAAACTCTTATCCGAACCAAAACCATGGTATGGAAAGACGGTCATAAGGACGTGCTGCCAGCTAGATTACAAGACAGCTCAAAAGTATTACTGATACTACTAGTACGAAGTAGTAGTAGTAGTAGTAGTAGTAGTTGTTGTTGTTGACTGATAGTATTATGTCGTACTGTCGTACTATTAGTGGTAATATTGTGCTGGAAGTCATATTACCACTAGTAGTAACAACAAAGGGTGTAGGAACAGTAGTGAAACACAACAATTACAGCTTACAGCATCAGCTGCTCTCCTCTCACAAATCACCAAACATTGTTGTCCATCATCCATATGCGACTGCAGGCTAATTCCCATAGCCGTATTATCGTTGATATCATCATCACCACAACCATCATCATCATCATCATCATCACCACCACCATTTCTATTGCAAATTAATCAATCGCCGTCGCCGTATGTCAAGTCAATTTGTTGGTTTTATGTTGTTGTATTGGCTGCTGCCCCCGCTGCTCGAGGAGTATTATTAAACTACCGTCGTTGTCTTTTTGGTCCATTTCCTCCTCATCATCATCATCCTTGTCATCACGGTCATTTTTTATTATCAGACTCATAGATGCGAAAACTGATGATATACGTGATGATCCGGTACAATGTTATCATACCTAGCTATGTAGAATATGAGGAAGAGGAGGAGAGGGGGGGGACGTAAAGAGAGAACAAGGGTTAATGATGATTCCTTGGGCTGTGATTGTTTGACAGTAGTTGGGATATTCAACACCTGCTGCTGCTGCTGATTGATTGATTAATTTTATTATGGCGCTACAATGTATACACACACACACACACATACACACACACATATATATATATATATATATATATATATATATATATATATCAGGAGTACTACGATGAGCTTGAAATGGCAGAGAGAATGGTTCCGATTGAAGGAGTTTCACTTAAAGACGTGGTATGTTGTAGTATATTATTGATCAAATCATATCTTGGAGTCAGTTCAACACTACTACTACTCTTACAGCGCCACGTATTATCGTCAATGATAACAACACATGCAGCTGCCATGTTGGTTAATTGAACTAATAACAATGTCCCATGGTCATCATCATCATCATCATTATCATCACCAGGCGCAGGACATTAAGATGATGAACAAAATAGCTGTGGCGAGGAGATCTGATAGGTTTAGAACGGGATCGCTGGCACTCGACAGAAATAAGGTAATGCTAGTAGTGGTAGTAGTAGTAGTAGTGGTGGTAGTAGTAGTAGTAAATAATCGTAATATACGTGTTAGAGAAAGTGTACCATCTCAACACCTACTACCATAATCTTCTTCATCATCATCGTCATCATCGTCTGCTGTTGTTATCACTATAATGGTTATTAGGTTGCCTTTATGCTCGATGAAAATCAGCTTCCTGTTGAAATGTTCAACTATCTACGCCAAGACTCGAATCGAATGATTGAGGAGGTACGGACAACGTCAATATCTTTATTATCATCGTACATCTAAGTCATCACCCATCGTTAGTATCATCATCGTTTTAAGATAGTATAAGAATAGCAGCACATCGTCATCATCGTCTTTTGAACATATTGCAGTTATCTATCCATTACACACCTGTGGCTATGGTGGAATTCGTTGTCCCTGTGTGCGTCATTCACTCTGCTTCTTGCTTTGTTATTGTTACCATCGTCGTCATCGTTGTTGCTGTTGTTCATGATGTTGGTTAATATCATTATCATCGTTGATTATCATCATTGTCATTCATCAGTTCATGTTACTTGCAAATTTACTGGTCGCTGAGAAGATAGAACGTGTTTTCCCCGACAAGGCCCTGATGGTACTAGTAGTAGTAGTAGTAGTGAGTCTTAGTAGTTCATTGTTGCTGCTTCTGCAGAAGCACCATCGCCTTTGATTGCCTTTCGAAAGTTGATACAAAAACGGATTTTTCTTCTCCTCACCCTACTAACCAACACACGCAGCGGATGCAGCCCCCTCCTGACACAAAACAGCTGCTGGAAATGCAGGGATTTCTCAAGGTTTTTGATGATGATGATTCTGATTCTGCTAAGTGGTTTGGAGCATGCATATTTTTATGAGCGTAATAGCACTGATTTTGGGTGCTGAGTCAATCTATTAATCTATCTATCTATCTATCTATCTGTCATCACGTGTGAAATAACACGTCGTTATCAATATTAGTAAAATAGTAATGCCAATGATGATAATAATGACAATAGTGTATGGACAACACACTCGCGCCGTAGTTCTATTAACATCATCTTCATCTTCATCATCATCATCATCATCATCATCATCATCACCATCGTCGTCGTCATCATTCGTCATTCTTTAATTACGCAGGATATGGGACATACAATCCACGTTTCTTCTGCATTGGAGCTCCATCAATCTCTCAAACGTTTAGAAGACAAGAAAACGGTGGTCCACGAATAGTGATGACAGCATGAGCCAGTAGAAAGTTTGTAGTGGCGCATATGCTGCATATGTAGTAACATTACATCGACATAGAAATAGAGTAGTTCTATTGAACAGGTGCTCAGTTTATTCTTGGTTATTCATCCCCCCCCTCCCTCCTCCTTCCTTTTCCACAACCCACGCAGGAGAATGGTACATCGTTGCGAGCCATTGCAGAGCTGCTGCTCACGAAACCAATGAAGCTTGCAATGTACACTTGCTCCGGATCTCCAGCTACTACAGCCAACTCGTCGTCATCATCATCGTCATCATCATCGAGGAAGAAGAAGAAGAAGGTGGTGGTATTTGAATTTATCGTTCTTGTAGTCGTTCTTGTAGTAGTAGTAGTATTGATACACTATTGCACACGACTTTTGATCATTAGGGTGGTGATAAAGGAGAAGGAGAAGAAGAAGGAGGAGGAGGCCTATCATCATCATCATCATCATCACCATCACCATCATCATTCCGTCACTACGCTCTGAACTTCGACAAGTACACGCATTTCACGTCTCCAATTCGACGTTATGTGGATGTTGTTGTGCACAGGTAGTAGTAAGTAGTAGTAGTAGTAGTAGTAGTAGTAGTTGTTGTTGTTGTAGAGGACAGAGAGTTAGTCACAACAATCACACAACACATACAACTCACAGCCACCCACAACGTCATCATCATCATCATCATCATCATCATCATCGTCATCGTCATCACGAGAGAGAGAGAGAGAGAGAGAGAGAGAGAGAGAGAGAGATGTAGCAGTAGGTGTGCTGTTATCATCACGTACGAACAACACGACGAAGCAGTTTGGTGGTGGCACCACATGCATATCAATATGTAATGTTTCAATAACACACATCATCATCATCATCATCATCCTTATTATCGTCATCGTCGTCGCCGCCATATGAAGGACGTTGGCTCACGCAATAAATGAGGAGGAAAATGATGGGTTTGCAACCGTCGATGCAAAGCACTCTGGAATCGCATTTACGCCGGCTCCTGAGACGTTGTATACAAAGGTGTGGTGTGTGATATCACAACAGATAGATAGTTTCGAAAGTAGTGGTAGGCAAATCGAGCAATAAATGTAGAGACGAATTATAGCTACCAACCACCATGCACAAGCACCACCCCACCCAGGTGCATATGATAATGATACTACTACTTAATACGAATAATAATCGACAGGTGAGCACAAGAGCTTTTCTTCTTCTTCTTCTTCTTTTTCTTCGTTGTTAGTTTGATAGTCATCAATGTTACCGATCTCTATCTTTTCATCATATTTGCTGCCTACTGCAGGACGTTATTGACGACATCGCAGCTAACTGCAACCTCAGGAAACTAAACTCAAAGAAGGTGTATATATATATATATATATATATATATATATATATATACGTTATGGTCACCATTCACTGCTGCAAACCTAAGCAAGGAGCAACAGGAAGAGAGAGAGAGAGAGAGAGAGAGAGAGAGAGAGAGAGATTATTATTGATTATGATGACGACTATAGAGCGGTGATGATGATCGATCATCATCACTACCTTAAAGTTCCTTCATCACCATCAATTTCGTCCTCCTCACCTGTATCAGCACTATCGTCATATGTTCAAGATATTTTGCTAATATGGTGGTAATAAATGATAGGCTCAGGAGTTGTCTTCAAGAGTGTACCTTGCTCTTTGTCTTAAAACGAAGCCCCTCATAAAAGAAGCAATTGTCATTGATTTGGGATATAAATCCTTCAAAATAATGATCGAGGACATGGTAATTGTTTGTCTCTTCGATCGACGAATAGACGGTAGCATAGAGAAGAAGACGAAGAAGGAGTTATTGCCATCCATGACAACAAAAACAACAATGTGCTGCTGCTGCTGTTGTATCTTGTCTTGGATATTACTCGATAATGATGATGTTGTTGATGATAATGGCAATGATGATTAGGGTATTGATGCACAAGTCTTCGTACAAAATATACTCTCCGTATCTGCAGATGTGTGCAATGACGAGGTAGTAGGAGTAGTTGTGGTTGTTGTGGTTCTAGTGGTGCTGATTGGGAACTACAATGAGAAACTCCTGCTTCGAACCATCTATCCTCTCTCTTTCCCATCATTTCTTGTTATTTCCTACTCTTGTTTGGTTGTGGGCATTACGTGGGTGAGAGAGAGAGAGAGAGAGAGAGAGAGAGAGAGAGTATATGTAATAGGCAAGGTCAGATTATAGCCATGTGCTGCGAGTATCTTTCGTAAAGCACTGCTCTGTCGTGGCAGCACAACAAGATCATTTATAGAATATAAATATGTATATATATATATATATATATATATATCATGTATATCTGTAGAAAGAGAAAATAAAGTCATAAATTTGCTGCTGCTACTACAACTACTACTTTCAACATATCTACAGGATGAGGTTGTGGATGCGAAGAATGAAAAAGAAACTCAAAAGTGCAAGAGATTCTTGAGAATAGTTTGGGAAGAGGGAAAACAACCACAGAAAATTGGAATTTTCGGAAAGATTATGGTATTTACAAACAGCTAAGAAAAATAGCCCAGATCTGATTACATACTTTTTAAGAATCTTCCTACTTCATTCACCCCATTTGTGGAATTGTTTATTTCTCTGGATATCAGGTTAAATTGACTGCAAAAATGGCACCACCGCCGATCGACATGCAAATTCATGTCATAAATCCTGAGCTCAAGTCAGGAGACATGGAAGAAGAAGAAGAAGAAGGAGAAGAGGAGGAAGAACTTCCTAATTCTCCACCTCCTCTCAGCAGAAAGCAATCATCCGTCGGAACGGACCCTAGCTACCTTCATGATGATGATTAGATGTACAGTCACACTTATGTTATTGAAACAGTGGGTCTTTCCACCACTCCGTAGTTCGAAGCTATTATCCCCTTGTGTTGATCACATGTGTGATGATGTATCTGCTAAATTGGCAAGCGCTGCACAAATAAACGAGTGCGCACAATTATCTATCTTAGCTGCGCTGCACGTGTAGTACAAACTACGAGAAGGAATGAGCGCGGCAAAGCAAAGGTGCAGGCATTGCTGACACAGTAGAGAATAGGAATAATAATGTGCACCAGCAATCAACACATGGCAAAATTTAGCAGGAATATATTAGCCATGCAGACGTTAATGTGAGAACAATGTAGAACAGTGTCAAGACCAAAGTGCAAAGCGCTAGAGCAGGTTATTCAGATTTTGACTAGCTAGCCATGCAGCCTACATAGCGTCCTTGTATAGTAATACCTAGATACGAAACGTCTGAGATTAATGTGTTTTATGATAATTATATTGAGCGTCCTCCAGCGTTTACGAATCCTTCTGTGTTGTTGCCATCACCAATCATGGTTTCGTTGTCGAAACCTTTTCCAGCAGCTTTCACTTCGAACCTAAGCGACGCAAAAGACGAATTAGCAGGAATACAAAGAAGAATAGACTGCAATGCTCAAACAGGGACCAAGCTGGTAAAGCGACGTTCGAACGTTGCGGGTTGTTACATGTATGCAAATGATAGCAATGTTCTCACGGTAGACGCCACTGCGGCCCTTCTTCTCCTCCATCGCACACTGGTGAATGGCTAGGGACATTAGCGTACGGCTGGAACAGTATTCGGGCACCAAATTAGAGACAGCAATGAAATTAGAGAAGCACAAGCTTACGATTTGTTTCCGTTCGTTGGAAGAAATAAACTACCTTTTCCTTGCCTCGAGCCATCTCTTTCTTATCATCATCAACATGAGCACCAGGCTGTACTATGCAGACAGTCCTGGGGTTCGAAGAAGAATGTGTCGGTAGCAAGTACTTTCTAGCTGCTACTGTTACAGAGCTACAAGGGCGAGTGCGGAGAGGATGGTGATTTTGATGCAGGTGAGGAGAAGTCACTTCTACTGCAGAGCTATGCTGATGACGTAGATAGACATGATGAGAACTTAGCATTACAAGTACTAATAAGGTCTCTGACGACATCAACAATGCTGCTACTATCTATGGAGGAGATACGTGGAATGGGAATTGCCATCACCATCGTCGTCATCATCATAATCATCGTCACTTCATCAATGCCTCACCCTTGGTCTGTTCCATTGAGAATGTTGTGTCTTCAAGTTGATAAAATAAGGCGTACCATCTCCAGTAAACTCCCGCGCCCAACTAATGAGAAGGTATAGAAATATACGTAACGATATTCTCTTCCTGGGTTATTTATTCGCTATGACAAGGGCAGCATAATAAATATCACACGCTAATTTGATTATACATGAGAGTCGAAGTAAATCCACACGTAGTATTTAGCACTTATTATCTTAGTTTATGTGTGATGTGTTGTTGTCACTTTGGTGGGAGAGATCCGCCGTACTCCGCAACTGTGTCAAGTGCTATCTTCTGCTAGCAATTCAAATCACACTTTTAACAATTGTAATGAAGATGCTTATCATGATGATGATGATGATGATGATGATGATGATGATAATGGCAACGAGGACAACAATGCTGACTATTAGGATACAGCATATATCGTATAAAATTGGATCAGTTGAACTACACTCATTAGAACTTTCTGGTGATGGTGTGGGAAAGAATGTCTTCCGTGGCAGCTAGTGGGCATTGATCTAAAACCTGCACTCCTTCTCCTCCTCCGTCTCCTTTATGTTGTTTCCACCTCCTTCTCTTACTTCCTCTTCCTCCTCCTCCACCTCCTCCTCCTTGTCTCTCACCACATACTTTCTCATGTCTGGACCCATGTCTATCTCTGGATCCAACATTTGTGTTCTCAACCTCATTATCATCATCATCATCATCATCCCCATCATCATCACGATGTTGTCGTTTATAATTGTAGAAGCAGATGCTCATTCCTACTATGAAAGAGCCACTAACACCGATGGCAATGCCCAACCCCAAGCTTGTGAGACTGATCAAGTCATCGTCATCATTTCGGGTATCTGAATTGTGTGCAGCAACAGGAGGCTGCTGACTACCGCCTGGCCCTGCTCTTAGGAGCGTTTCAGCTTCTCTAGCTTCTCCGATGTTCTCTACAACAACTCCAAGCCCTGCTGATAGCTCTTTTGTTGGCATTTGCGCAAGCTTTGTTGCCAAGTCGCCCGGGGTTTCCTGCATATTCCCCTCGAAAAAAATGATTTGCATAAGAATAGACCCAGCAAAGAAAGTCAGAGTAAATGTATCGTCAGCAATAGATAGCACGGAACTCAATCTAGCCTGCATTTGGCTGATAAACTCGGGATTAACATCGCTCTCGTATGAGCCACTAATGGTGACATCACAACCCCAGCGCTGCAAAGACGGGGAAAGAGTGGGTTCTGCATTGGGAGATGGCGAGGTGGGGGCTCTAGTTGGCAAAGGCTGTGTAGGAGCCATTGTATCTTGAGAAGGAGAGAATGTGGGCTTCTTCGTTACTGGGGTTTGTGATGGTGAATGGGTGAAAGGTGTTTGAGTTGGATTTGCTGTCTCTTGATAAGCAAGTGGAGAATGTGTCTCAGGGCTTGAAGTTGGAAGTACTGTGGGTGTAAGTGTCAACATTGTAGGTTGGCGTGTGTTTGGCTTGTTGGTAGTAGGGCAGAATGTATTGGGTTTATGAGTGGGAGTTTTCGTTGGGTATTTTGAGGGGTATTTTGTTGGCTCTCTAGTCGGAATCAGTGTCGCCACTGGCTGTTCCGTGGGCCTTTTTGTGGGCTTATAAGTGCTCGTAGGAAGAGGAGAGGAAGTATGATAGACGGCCGAAGGACTTATACTAGAGGGGATGGGGGTTGTAATGATTAGTGGAGCAATGGTAGAAGAAGATCCTATTGTTGGTTTTAGAGAAGGGATCTGATGATGATGCCCTCCCGCAGGGGATAAAGTGGAGGGGGTAGTAGTAGTAGTAGTAGTAGTAGTAGTGGTGGGAACCAGGGAGGAGGATGACGACGGGGATAATGACGATGACGATGACAGCAAATTTGGAACAGCTGTAAATGGTAGCCTCGTCGGTGCGAGAGATGGGAGGCAAGTTCTTGAGTTGGAGGGAGATACTGTCGGGTTCATAGAAGTCGGGGACTCAGTCGGAAGCTTATCAACACATTCGTGTACTGGTTTTGGAGTGCTGCTCGCGCAATTGGTTTCATTGACTGATCTTCCTTCCTCATCAATGCATATGGGATTGTACGGACAGATGACGGTGGTGCTCGTGGTAGCATTCCAGTGGAAAAAACGAAGATTCGAGCTAGGAACGCATACTCCCTCTCCAACAACATCATTCTTCGTTGCACTGCTACCATCTGAGGCTTTAAGACATTGCATTTGGGTTCCACAAGGTGTTCCTGTCCTTGCAGGTCCATAGCTTTCAGATGGACAGCTAGGGCAAGAATGACATTTCACATCGCGACAGACGCCCTCACGTGTGCCTGCACTTCCAAAGCTGAGCGAGGAGAAGTAAGGCTCCTGAGGGTTGTAGCAATTATCGGAAATGCTCAAGCATTCCCCTTTGTAGCAGTAACCGTCCTTCCTGACGCTGTTTACAGTTTCGTCATCACATGCAGTTCCTGCTCTCTTGAAGAGGTCAATCGGACAAAGCTCAGAGACTCCTGTGCATGTCTCCTCGATATCACAAGACTCATCTCTGCGAGTACGACAGACAGTGTTGCTGGGCAAATACCGTCCATCTTTGCAGCATTCACCATTGTCTACACAATCGCATCCAGGCTTTAGTTTGCACTGGCTACAACACCGATTACTTGTAGCGACGAAATCAAGACCTGGATCACACTCCTCTCCAGGGTCTATCCTTCCGTTTCCACATAATCGATGATAACTTATATTATGGTTATTGTTATTGCTGCTATTGCCGGCCTCTTCTTCCTCCTCAAGGCACATGTAATGACTGTCTTCAGTGCATTTATAAGTCCCCCATAGTAAATCGCCGTTGGAATACGTCGCTAGGCAGTTACCATAACCGCTTCCTGCAGTCATGAAGTTGTTGATGTCCTGTCTATTGTTTCTGGACCATAGGCTAGGTTGTTTTAAAAAGATCAGTGATAAAGGTGACGACATTACTGACTCTGCTTCTCGTTTGTCGTGTAACATGCCAAAGTTATGGCCTAGTTGATGTGCAGCGATAGTGGCAGTGTAAAGTAGGGATGAAGAGAAGTCTGCCTGTACGACACTCTGGGAGTATGCGGAACACATTTGGCGTATCCAAGCAGTTCCTATTGATCCCCCAGCTAAATCCCGTCCTGTCATCAGCATCAAGTTGTCAAAGTCACCGAAATGTGCCATCAGTGTTTGCTTCATATTCGCGACGTAACTGGTGAGGGACTGAAGCAGACAGTTACCTGATACTTCATTCCCCCTACACTCACTACCACCACATTCATTTGCACAATTCTGGCTGACATATTTGAGCTGTGAGGGGTTTCCTATCCGCCAACTGAGTTGTCCCACAAGCTGTAGCTTTATGTGACACTTAAACAAATCTGTCGTAGAAATACCCGGAAATCCTGTCTCTGCTACTAACGATCCTTTTGTACCATAGTAATACGCATTGAGATACTGAAAAATAAGTGAAGAGTAATTCTCAGTGTCTGAGCCATGTAGACTGATTCTGCTGTGATCGTTGATGATGAGAATCTTGACAGTCTTCGTAGGCGAATTGGAACATAGATCATCTCCAGGTTTCGTAGGTGCTAGGGAT
Source organism: Bigelowiella natans CCMP2755 (assembly GCA_000320545.1). NCBI lineage: Eukaryota > Cercozoa > Chlorarachniophyceae > Bigelowiella > Bigelowiella natans. The sequence continues at coordinate 27,171 of ADNK01001162.1, read as the reverse complement.
GTTGGCGTGCATGAAGGACCGACTGTTGTTGGGGATTGTGTGACAGGAATACTTGAAGGCAGTTCTGTTGGAGCTGCAGAAGAAGAGGAGGACACAAGGGGAGGGCTAGTTGAAGGCCTGTCTGATGGTGTAGTACTAGGATTTGCGCCTATAGTGATGATTAATTGGTATTGGCAACAGCATGACATCTGCATATAGAGGTAACGGTGGTGGTAGTAGAAGTAGTAGCAGTAGTAGTAGCAGTAGTAGTAGCAGTAGTAGTAGTAGTAGTAGTAGTAGTAGTAGTAATAGTAGTAGTAGCAGTGGTAGTAGTAGTAGCAGTAGTAGTAGTAGTAGTAGTAGTAGTAGTAGTAGCAGTAGAGGAGCAGCAGAAGGGGTGGGAACCAAGATGGAAATACTACCGAATACTTATGAAAAACTGGAACAAATACTGGTGATATATTATTCATTGTTATAAACTACTGCTACCTGCTATCGTGGGGTTTGTGCTCGGTAGGATCGTGGGAAATAGTGTGAAAGGGCTTGCAGTAGAGGGATTTTGGGTTGGTGTTTTATCTCCCACCGACGATAGGGTGATGGTGGTGGTGGGGTTGTAGCTGAGGGCTGATAACGGTTATGATTGTTATGTACTATCCCAGTAATTGAGTTGTGAAGAAATCGGACTATTAGGCATAATACTTCTTTTGTTTTTTTAGGCAAACAGATGGTTTTGAATATCATAGTACCTTGCACATGTAATTGTGTGGGAGAGTTTGATGGAATGGTGGAAGGAAAGGACGACGATGATGATGAAGGGATTGACTGTGTTCGCAGTCTAGGTAAGGAAGATAATGAAGACGACATCGACAATATCAACGGTGATACAAATGGTGAGAAAATAATCGACTCTGAATAACGAAAACTACCCCGTTTGTCGCGTACCTCCACGAAATCCCTCAACCTAGAAGAACGGTAATGTAGGATAACACTACCTCAAATACTCGCTGCTTTCGTACTGGACTTTGACCGTATTATTAGGTATTATTTGCTCTTTTGAAATATTTCTAGAATGGCAATTCTTGCTCTTTTCCCTTCTTTATGATAAATCTTACATAACGAGTTAGATGCGCTTGTTTCCTGATTGGAATATCCATCGTCTCGTATGCTCCACACATGTGCCTGTGGGTAAACAAAAGCAGTGTTCTCACAACTTAACTGTATTAAAATTTACTGCACAATTGACGGAAACCACTCCGTGGCATTAGGGATGACTGACTTCTTTGCTGTGTGATACTCCATATCAACCTATGTTATCAATAGACAATGAAAAGGAACAAACAAATCAATCAATATTCATTTCACAAGCTTGAGAAAAAAGGCTGTAGCAAATAATCCTTGAAAATATTACCAACACATGTCGTCCTTCAGTTGACAGAAACGTCAATTCAAATGTTTTCCACGCGTGCCATCGTAGGACCCCATGGAGCCCTATCGAATAAGAGAATAAGTAATTCACTGTTGCTTTACATAGAGGAGAAACTATGTACCAATGGTACGTGGTGAATGTATATTGAACAAAGAATGCATACAGTAAAAAAGCAAACCTCCATGACAAGTGCTGATGTGGGCAACTCCTTCATGATCAGCATCTTCCTCTGTTTTTCCTTCTATTCCCTTCACTCTTGCGACTATGGATATAATCGTTCATCATCATTTGCTTGGGAGATGTATTGATCGCTCAAGCAAACACATACTATGATGCTTCCCAGTTATTACTACAACAATTATAACAGCTACTACAACCTCCATTGTAGAGGCATGAAGTGGGTTGAGTCTTTGTTATCACTAAAGTTTCCTCCTGCGTGAGGGCTGACTCCTGCACAGTAGTTATGAGATTATATAAGAGTCTATCAACAACTTTGAGATATATTCATTTTATTTAGTGTTTTAGAGCTGCGAAACATTGTTTCAAGTTTACGCATAATTTTCAGAGAAGTGGCTCTAACCTTATAGTCTTTTGTGAAAGACCTGATGCGGAAACAGATAAAATCATATACAATGCTGGATTTCTCATAATATTGTACCACATATTGTAGTTGACGGCATCTACGACGAATTTGAAGCCGAATGCATCAAATTGGACATGGATGTCATCTCGGGGGGGTCTTACTGGTGCTTTGTAATTGGTCCTGGATGATAAGCAGCGGTGAATCTGGTATAATTTGCGATAAGGTAATGCATGTTTTACCCATTTCTGTTGAGAGGAACCACGTATTCAAAGAGAGCTGCCTCACGTCTAATGTCAGAGGAGGAGACTCCTTCTGAAATCACGCCAACTCCGCCCATAATGACGAAAAGGATGCGAGACGGCACAATAGCATTCATGTGGATGCAACGCTTTGAATTATTTTTAGGGAACATGGACCCAGATACAGTCCTGATATCAACTCAGTCTCGTTTATCCTAGAACTTTAATTTCCAATACTCATGACTTGGATCGTCATATTCCTTGTTTTTCCGGGGGAAACTATGCCTCGAGGAAGGGGTGACGTAGAGCTTGGATAGATCTATGTGCACAAAGCTGCTCTGTTTATCTCCCAGAAAAGGAAGAGGAGGAGGACGTAACCGCAGACAAGTGTGGTAGTTCCGGGATTCATCCGTCACTGCCATCATGACAGCCGTTATGTCCGTTACACCCGAATTCACGATAAATGGGTTGCATTTTAAGCCATTTCCATTAGAATAACGGTGCACATGCCGGAGATGTCTCGATCATGTCGCCGACATCGGAAGGTCTGCGGTGCTGTTTTTTAAGTACTTTTATGCAGGATTTGACTAAAATGTAGAAGAAGAAATGAGAGTCTTCATCCCAACAATAGCAACAACATGGTAGTAGTCATTGGAGGTATTGCCGACTGCGGCATGCGTAAAGCAAGCTCTCCCTTTCTGCCAGTATTTCGCCTATTTTGGATCAAATTCCATCAAATTTGGCCTATTTTCCAGTCCATTCGACAGCAATAAACCAACCCTAAAACTCAAAGAGCGGCAAAGCCGCCCCACACCGCCATGCTTCTGTTACTCGCTGCTGCAGTTGCATTCGTTAATCAAGCTTCCGCTTACAACCCTCACTTGGCAAGTGCTCCCACAGACCATGGCGTATGGTTTGGGGTTGGAGATGTAGGGGTTGAGCTTGCTGTTTTCGGAGAGGGTGCATTTCGCATCTCAATTCGAAGCAATGACATTTCTTCACCACCGCAATCTATCCCCAACCCTATGACATCAACGCCAGCTTCGTATGCTACGTTCAAAACTAGCACGGAGGGTACGTTAATTAACCTTGCCACAGAGTTCGGGAGCTTGAGCATGGATACGACGTCTTCCGCATTCACCATGACCGACGCAAAGGGCAAAGTCATCACTAAAACTGGATCCCTCTTCACTGTGCCACAACCAAAAGTGGGATCCTTCGATACCTGCAGCTCCTCTGTATATTCGGGCTACGATGTGAATGATGGTACGCGATCTGAAAAATACCCGGACGGAATTGGAGGCGTCTCCCAGGAGGAATGCTGCGAGACGTGCAATAACACAACGGATTGTAAGGTGGTCCTAACTGCTGCACTTCTTCATCTCTCTCCTTGTTACTCTGTTATTTTCTAGCAGAGTAATACTAAAATATCTAATTATACCAGGTCTGGGTATTTGCAGCCGGGGATTCTCAAGGAACGAATTGCTGGTTACTGCAATCAACCTCAGGTTTTGCTTCATTTTTTTTCAGAGATTCATTTTTTTCAGGATTTATGCGCGATTTACATCAAGTTTTTTAAGACGATTCATTATGTTGCTTTATCTTTTGACAGGGATCCATAATGCAGAGGACCGCACTGTCGGAGGGGTCTTCCCAGGCGCCCCTATCCAGCTGAAACTTGGCGCTTCTTCTTCTGCACGATTCTATGGTGACGGGGCAGGTTCCGGAAATGCACAATCCCTCACACGTAAGTCTTCCTCTTCTAAGGTTACAAACACAGAGTTTGAAGCTCCTACATTCTGGTCGAGCGATGGCTACCGTGCTCTTGTAGTTTCTGCTCAGCAGCAAAGCGTCGATTGCCTTTATTGCTATCCTGCAAGTTGGGAATTTAACCAGGAAGCGTCTCTCTTGCAATGGGATGTTGCTGGCCCTTCTTTAGATCTATACCTCATCCCAGCCAAAACAATGTCAGAAGGTGTTTCCGCCCTCTGGGATCTAACGGGAAGGCCTGCTGTGCCTCCTCGATATGCGTTCGGTTTCCACGTTTCAAGATGGGGTTGGAAGGACAGCGACTATATTGAGGGCGTTCTCCAAACGTTCAGAAAGCAGAGTTTCCCAATCGACTCTTGGATTTCAGACTTTGAGTGGTTCGCTGTGCATCCTGACTACTCGTTGCCGGATCAGGGAGAACCAGACTATGAAGACTTCGGCTACAACAATATCACATTCCCTGACCCAACTGCGCAGCTTAAACATTATCACGATGACTTGCACATTCGATTTGGTGGTATCAGGAAGCCACGCCTCGGTAACAGTGAGCTGCTGGTGATGGCTCATAGCAAGAACTGGACTGTCACAGCCCCTCACGGTGGTGGCGCCCCGGGCGGGTCTCGAAATCTCAACTACTCCATTGAGGCTGTTAGGGATTGGTACATGTCCGAGCAGAATCACTACCTTACTGATGGAGTGGATTATTTCTGGAACGATGAAGGCGAGAGTTACTATTTTGCGTTTTACTACTGGAATTTGGCTCAGTATGTAGGACTCTCAAAAGAGAGCGCGGGTAAGAAACGCTTCTGGACAATCAACCGCTCCTTCACACCTGGGATGCAACGAATGGGGGCAGCAACTTGGACAGGAGATGTACCGGTATCATGGGATTCCCTCAGGAATCAACCCGGTTACATTCTTAACTGGGGTTTGGCAGGAACGCATCTTGTCACCTGCGACACGGGAGGATTCAATGGGGATAATGATACACCATTGTTACTCACGCGCTGGATGCAATATGCGACCTTTATGCCGATAATGCGCGTGCATTCCACCCTTGATGATGAGCCTCACTTTCCATTTTTGTACGGCGATGAAGCTGCGGATGCTATGCGAAAAACCCTCAACCTTCGCTACATGCTGATCCCATACCACTACTCGCTTGCACACAGTGCTTTCAAGTCGAACGGTTTGCCAATGATGAGGCCTTTGTCAATGTTGTACACAAATGACCCAAAAACTGAAGATATGACTCTAGAATGGATGGACGGAGACTCTATGTTAGTGGCTCCTGTACTCCAGCAAGACAACACGACCGACGTCTACCTCCCTGTTGGTACTTGGTATGAGTTCAACACCACAACAACTCATCAGGGACCTACTGATATTAGCCTTGAAAATGTAGCACTTGATCACATTCCTGTTTATGTTAAGGCTGGCGGTATAATCCCCGTCGGACCTGTCCTACAATATAGCGACCAGGAACATGAACAGCCTCTTAATGTCCACATTTATCCTGGTTCTGATGGAAGTTTTCTTTTTACCGAAGATGATGGAGAGACAATGGGATACTCCACCGACTCAGATCAATCCACTCGTACGATCCTATTCACTTGGTCAGATGCATCCAAAACGCTTACGTTCACAGTTTCGGGAGCATATGAGGGCGCAAATGTGTTCGGTAATGTAAAGGCAACTGCATTTTTTGGAGATGGGGCAAAGGAGAAAGCCCCCATTCAGATTGGTAAGACTGGTTCTACCGGCCAATTCCAATTCTGAGAAAGATACGCCTCCTGTTCCAGACACTTGACGCCCTACTGCATTGCTTCTCGGACTCGTGCATTTGCGTACATCGTACTGCATCTATGTACTGATACTGCATGACAAGTGTAAGCATGGCTGGGTGCAAATGTCAGCTGAGCTAGCTATTAACTACATCTTCACCCACTCCACTAAGTCAAAACTTGTGGTTAACAACCAATGCCATGTACCCATGTGTGTGTATGTGTGTGTGTGTGTGTGTGTGTGTGTGTGTGTATGTGCTGTGTGATAATCGCGGCAGCGCAGTAGACAGCTTATACTAGCATATACGTCTTTGTAATGTGTAGCTAGTGTACGTCATTCTATGTGTCGCGTGCAGCGATTACTAGTGATGGCTAAATCTACAATGCAGATCACATAATGTATCAGCATGACGACGATCAATACATCTAAATGTTGCATAGAATGCCGCGCGTAAATAAGCGACTCACTCTGTACTAGTGTACAATTATATGCTAGTATGCACTGCTAGACTGCATGACCACTGTGTGGACTAGATGACTACACTGATGCGCTTACACGCTCTAGCTAGCGCTGCTAGCTGCCGTAGCGTCTGTTGCTCGCGATATCGTATCAGACGTATACGGGCAAAATGAATTGATTTTTACAAGTTTTCATCAATCTGCTAGATAGTCAATTGACTACATTCTGCTCCTACAACCAGCTCTAGAGCTATAATGTGGCGTGGCGGCTATGCTAGCTCGCGGTGAGCATTCTAGCATTACTTCGCACGCACATAGTTAGATAGCACTAGAGCGTTGAAGCTATATAATTCGCGCTGCGATGCAGTGGTTAATTTCCACAACGTAGATTAAAGCTATGTCACAACTGGTTAGACAAGTCACATGATGCTACATACTAGTATATATGCAATAATGCATGCTAACCGAACAAATAAACGTACCAATACGACATATTTAGCATTGATAAAGTAACTATTACACAATATTTACTTGCACACACCAATAATATGGATACTTCAATCCACTTTATTAATAAACGAATTCTATCATAAAGTAAGTTTGCAATTCATAAACTAATGTGCATTTATCACTTTGCTCAGACCCAGTCAGAGAACTTCCATACAAGAACGGAAGAAAGGCCAACGGATATCGCGTAACAGAAATCACGGTTGATATCTCGGAATGCATAGAATGCAAAGAATAGGAAGAAGATGACGTAGGTGAGATTGTTCCTGTTCCAAAAAGTGGTTTTAAGAATAGAAGATGATAGCATAATTTTTTTAATGCTAAACAATACTACCTGAAGAGAGAAAAGTAGAGAGCTTCGTTGCTTGTGAGGGTGTTTTGTTCCTTTTCGAATTCAGCTTGCGTCAATCCATATTTTCGGTGGTTCTTGACAGCTTCCCTTCGGTATCCCATTAGCCTGTGGTTAATTCATTAATGATTTAATTTTCTAAAGAAATCTAGATATTTCGGCGTGTGAGATTTCCAACAGCTTGGAAATCAAAGTGATTTTACCCACCTGTATTTCTCGCGAGTCATTACTTTTTGATAAGCTGTAGAGAGAAGGACAGTACTGATGGCCGTGACTACGACATAGACAACGAGAATGTCGTGGAGCTTGTAGACTGTGTAGAAAAGGACTGTCGACAGAAACGAAATTAGTGATGAGGATTATGCTTAAATCTTATCATATTGAAATCTAGGGTAAGAAGTTAAAGGTTTCACTTACACACTGGAAGGACGGAGAGAAGAAAGGCGACCGAAATGTAGGTGGAATTTGCGCCTCCCGAGCTTTGCGCGCTCTTGGCTGCGGACACTTCTTCCCAAGAATAATCTTCTTCTCCAGACATGGTACTACTTTAGTGCAAATATGAAAGTTTAATGTGGAGCTTGTGATGTATGAAAACGCGTAAATGACGATGAAGCCGTGGGGCAGCCTACCTGAGGGGGGTAGGCAGATTGGGCCGCCGTCAGCAAATGAGATCAAGACTCATATTATGTTTTTCAGGAATTAAAACCATGATTTTCTTCCTACCATAAAACATTTATTGTTGTCTCATTTTATAATTGCATCACATTTATGTAGATATCTCATAAATTGAACCAATTACAAAATCTACCGCCCAGGAATAATTTCCCTCCAGATATAAAGGGTAATTAATACATACGGCAAGGAACAAGTGTTGACGTCAAGTCAAATATCCCCCTTCGGGCTAAATGATATCCTAGATACCGAGATCTTTTGGAGCTTTCTCGAACCCGTCTCTCAGCATCTCTGAGGAATTACGTGTCAATTCTCTGTAGCATCGGCTCGGCTTGCCGAACCCCCCTCAAGAACCAACCCCCCTTCTTCATTAATCATGCTATTTCCATCCAAATTATTCAAAAGATCAATAAATCTTTTGAAGATCCCTAGAAATCGACCCATATCCCAACTCACAGCATCCCTAAGGCGAATGCATCCAAGCCGAAGACCTTCTTTGCCAGGACTACTCTTTGGACTTAGGAATGGTGTTCATACTAATGATACCTGATATAGCTCGAGTTCCCATCATTTGGTTTGTATGGAATAGTTTTCGGAGTCGGGATTGGCTTGCTCGGATGGTCACATGTGTACGCATGTGCCCAGCCAGAAGAAAGCATCAATCCTGGACACAGGTTGAGATCCAGTTTTTGTACATAAAAACACATCAAATTCTCGATTTATTTAGAGACTTGGCCAAAGTTAAATGTCAAAAGGGTAAACCATCTGTGGTAATAATTGGAATGAGAGGAGCCGGGAAAACGACGCTAAGGTATTGCAAGAAGATCTTCGTTGGTTAGATGGGAGGTTGATTGGTGCATTGTAGAGTTAGTTTAGGAATGTGGTACCTCGCAATAATAGCAGACGTGAGTGTAAGAGCAAGAAGGGGAAGCAAGACTGCTATGTTATAGTATATCTCTTTTTCTCAATACTGCGTGGGTTCAAGATATACCTTTATTGCTTCTCTGGCGGAAAAAATGATTGGTGTTGCTGTGGTCACATATTTGGATAGCGCTGCTGCTGGATCTGAGCTTGGACTATCCGTCATCGATGTGGATACGGAAATTGAGCGTTATATCGGCACTAACATAAAGTCTTTTATCAATTCAAACGGATGGAAAGCATTTCGAGACGCAGAAAATAAAGGTGGAAGAAGACATTATCTGCCACCCTTCGGAATAATCTTTAGATGATATATATCTGTACCTTCAGTGTTCATGAACATTCTTAATGAGCATCCCTACGGTTCCGTTATTGCATGTGGAGGCGGTATAGTTGTAACTCCCTCAAATAGGGTACTTACCAAATGTAAATTGATTCTGCTCCCAAGTACTATTCCAATAAAAATCAAATCGTAAATCTTACAGGAAGTGTTGAAGTCCCATCCGCGAGTCGTAGAGATAGTCAGAGACATTGAGGTTGTGAATAAAAATGATGATAGGGATATACTCTGGATTTTGGCTTTGTTGTGATATCACTGAATATCGCCATTAGGATATTGTCGCATATCTGGAACTAGACAAGACCAGGCCTGCATACGCAATACAAAGTACACGGGATACCTACAATGGTAAGTTGTTGTCATTGTAGTTGTGTATTTACCTACGAATAACTTTTGTATGTTTGTAGAACGTATACCATGGTTAAATGAATGCGCGGGTTGGCACTTTGTCATAGCAAGAGGCGATAAGAATTGGAAATCCACTGAGCAGGTTGATTCTACGACGTTTTATCAGTAGGCTACTACTATTATGCGAATTTGAACTCATTCTCTTCCTCAACTACTAAGGATTTTTCGGCTTTAATCCGTCTAGTCCAGAACGGGTAATTTAGTCTTTGTGCGCTCTTAAATTGTTACTCTTTAACAAACTTATGCGATCCTGCTCAACGTTGTTACATCAAATAGGCGCCTGACACACTCAAAGTTTCGATGATGGAAGCGTAAGTACTAGTTTGCGACAAAGGAAGATATTTCCCGACCACTGTCAGTTCCATCTCAGTTTTACGGTGGTAACTTAACTGAAGTCGTCGTGTATTGGGTACATAGTGATTAATATATTCCAGTCATTTTTCATTTATTGCATAGTCTGTCTCGCGTGACCTGTCACGCGTGGCCGCTATAGGGCAAATGAAAAGATCGTGCATTTACGTGTTCTTCGCCATGCTTCATCATGTCATGATGCAATCGTGTGCCTGTGTAATGGGTGTACGTAGATGTGGTTGCTCCCTTAATTTAATCAATGTCCGATTCATTGGACAATGCAAGGATGCAGCGCGCCGAATCCATGACTAGATGAGCACACGAAAGCTCACGCGCACGTGCGCTGCAAACATGAGATGAGACGGATGTGATGAATTTGTTGACCATGTCAGATGTGCACGAATGGAGCCCATGGGGCTACTCTAGCACTTTGTGCACTGCAAACGTGGTGTTTGCATCATGCGTGCATGCATGCACCCACCACATGGGCAGGACAGCTAGACACAGTTGCGATGATCACGCTCGCCTCTCTAGCTCTGGTGGGAGCAAGCAAAGCAGTGCAGTCGCACATTTGAGTTTTCAGTCCTCCTTGAAATTTCAAACTCGAGGCACTGCGTTTCGCACTTTGCGTGTTTCACGTGCACACTTTGGAAGCCCAGCAAATCATCATGTGTCTTTCTTTCTTTCTGCTTGTGGTGGGGCAAAATCGACCCATGAAAACCCAAATGGCACAGCAGCCGCGTGACAACCTGCAGCGCCGCCAGTGAGCTGTGGACCAAGAAAGATCTCTGTGTGTGATTTTCAGCAACAAGCATGCCAAGTTCAATGTTCAATGTTCAATGGGACCTGTTCAATTGACTGCACTGCAGTTCAACTTTCTGAAACGTTTCTCTGGTTCTGGTTCTTTTGGCGTTTCTTGTTCGCATGTCAAAAGTCGCTACCCGAAAGATTTGTCAAGTTCCTTCAGCACCTTGCTCCGTGAAGAGTTCTTTGGTTGCTCTCATTTCCTTCTTGATCAAAAACATCTCAGCACACCGATTGTTCCTCAGATGTTGACAGAGTTCACAACCTTGGGTTGCCTTCTTGAACTCTTTTGTCACATCCTTCAGTTCTGCCTCCTTCCTCCGGATTTCCTCGTCCAATTTTCAATGGCACCCTTGAGCGCCTCCACCTTCTCGTCATTCTTCTCAGTTGCCCAAGCGATGCTCAAATTTCAAGATTTCCTGCTTTGCAAGCTGGATCTGAATTCCCCACACCTCAGAACGCTGAGAACACACCAAAGCTTGAGCTTCCGAACGCAAGCTTCGTAGGATAGGTACCTGTGCTTTCGAATTTCTCCCGCTAGAGATTCTTTCACCATCGTCTAGCTTCCCTTTTTCGCGTCAAAAGATCCACTAAGGATTGAGTCACGTGTGAAGATCTTCACGGAAACGGGGAGAGAGCATTGTTGCCCGTTAGTGCCCGTTAGTGTCCGCTAATGTCCGAAGATTATTGAACGAACACGTAAATTAGTTGCAGAAGCATGGCGTTTTTTTCCTGCGACAATGGTTTATAAGGAGAACTTTTAAGTTAACTTTTAATTTAACAAGCATGTTTGTTGCAGAAGCAAGGCACTTTTGCCCTGCGACAATGGTTTCTAAGAAGAACTTTGAAACAAACTACAAGGTGTGCTCCTCCAGGACAAGGCAAACCACCAGGAAGAGAAAGACTAGTAGCGGGGAGGATAAAGAACTTCTGATTGCTCTCATGGCAGCGAACAGCCTGGAGCTTCTGCTGAAAAAAGAGATTATCGATGCTGGGTCCCAAGGGCTACAACGGACGTCAGTAGTCTGCACTTCTTCGATTGTTGCTTTCTGGAGATAATCGGTTTTTGCAGTAATTTCCTTCTAATCCTTCAGGATCCGGGCTTCTTGTATACCGCCAGCAATCTTGGAGGATCTTGTGGTAGGAATGTACTTTGAGAGGCATGCAATTTCTTCCAGGAAATTACGGTTGCTTGTGGAAAAGTTGGAGGAAGATATGCCGCCGGTCCTACTACTCCCAACTAAAACATCACATTGCGTATATTATTTTCTGAATTTCGGAATCACTGACTCTTTTTGTGCAGATGAGTGACACGTATACAAACACTATGTGTTGCTACTACTATTTAACATAAGATAACTGGATGGATCCAAACATACATCGAGATGCTCAAGCGTCGCTTGCATGATGAGGATAATAATGCCTCGGAAGCAAGCGCCCCTCTTTCATCAGGGAAGGAGTCGAAACAGATGTCGGCGGAGAAGAAGAAGGATCAACGCACAATGTCAATCAAGAAAAGAAGAAGCAAGCTACTAAAACTAAATGAATATAGAAATTTATAAATTATATATATATATATATATATATATATATAATATGTATATATAATTTTTATGTGTGTGTGTGTGTATGTTGAGTGTGTGTTTGTGTACCCACCACCCTAAGCAAACACACACACACACACACACACACACACACACACACACACACACACATACTCATATACATAAACACATATACAATCCACGTGCGCGCGCACGCACTAACGCAACCACCATCATCATTATCATAGGCCGCTGGGCCATGCTAGCATCCAGTCTCCATCATCATCATCCCACCAAGGATCATCGACAGCCTCCTCCTCCTCCTCCTCCTCCTCCTACTCTTACACATTTGATTTAGATATCTCTTCTCCATTTCCACTCTTACCATCGACTCACATGGAAGAATATGGCATTCGCAGTGACACCAGCAACATGATCAGGAGAAGGAAGAGGAAGAATAGCAAAATCTATCGCCATCCACCGGACTTGTATGAAATTGATGAGGAGCTTCTGGCCTCTCTCTTTGCTCCATCAGAAAGAACGTCGTTGTCGTCACCCATGTCTAGGCGAGAGAGGATGTGGAACCAGCAACCGAAAAGGAAGAGAAGTAGCGAGAAGAAGAAGAGGGGAAGGAAGACTACCACAGCAACGATACAGGATCATCGTCGAAGGGATTTTATAGTTGGTCTTGGCCTCGACGATTCGGTGTCTCCTCTAACCGATGTGGCCAGAGGAATAACCGGGGGGGGTCATAGTAACAAGAAACAGATCATTAATCTTGCTACTAGCGCAAAATCAAACTCTACTTCGATGAATGTGGATGAAACGGGAGAAGGCCAAAAAGGTATCGCACACCAGATGCTTCCCCCGTCTACATCACCGGAATATAGCAGCAGAAATAAAATGGGGGGAGGATCTCCCCAGCCTAGAAAAGAACTTCAGAACAGCAAGAGTAGTAGAAAGTGCGGTTTGAAGGACAGTGGAAGTGAAGGTGAGAACGCCATCATGAATACAACAAATGCTAAAAAGACAACAATACATCCACGTGTTGCCTATCAGTTGTAAAAAACGATCGAGGATCAGTAATATAGGTATATATTAGGCTATGCGGTATCAAGTGCGCGCGCGCGCGCGTGTGTGTGTGTGTGTTCGCGCGACAATTAACAAGTGTATGCTGCAAAGAAAATATAGAAAATTGCGGTATTCATGATGTTCTTTCTAAATACAATGTATAGATGGAGAAGGGAAAACACGCAGGGGAAGAATAGATGTGGCGGCCCAAGCTCTTGACCAGAAAAGCACTGAAGTTGTTGATAAGCTTGCAAGTTTGGTGATGATGAAAGGGATCAGCGGTCCTCATTCTTCTTCCCAATTTATTCCCCATGCCCTGTTCCAGGTAATAAGTAAGAAAGGAGTACTCTCACTATATAAGTACTGTTGTTGATGGAAGAAGCGCATTGGTTGTTGCTGGTGCTACTGCTGCTATTGCTGCTGGTGGTGGTGGTGGTGTCCCTTTACTATAGCTGTGATGGAGTTGTTTACATACGACAATCGCACTTCCAGAACGATAATGATGCAGCAGCAGCAGTGCCACCAGGAACATAAAAGAGGGGAAAGATAGTATATGTGGTTGATATGAGTATGAGTGTTCTCTCTGCTGCTGGTGTTCTTTTCCTTCTTTTAGGAGGCAACTTCTAGTGCTGGAAGTAGTACTGCCAGCGGCGGTAGCATCGATTATGGTGCACGCTATCCTCAACTACGCGAATTTTGTTCTCTGGTGGACAACATTCTAGAATCACGGCAAAAGCAGACGTTTACTGCCGCTTGCAAACGTACTTACAATTAACAAATTTCATCAAATCTGAACGACAGGGAGAGAGAGAGAAGGAGAGAGAGAGAGAGAGAGAGAGAGAGAGAGAGAGAGAGCCAGGTCAGAAGGAAGGGTGGAGGAGAGATCAAGCTACCCGATGACATATGTATGATTACGATATATCTGGCATTGGTGTACGTTCACTAACCCTCAAGTACTTGGTGCAGAACCTACAAATAGACAAAAATTGAGAATGAAAAGGAATCATAAGTAGATGATGCACGCTGCTACTACCTCCTTCATCTCTTTCTTCTATCATCGGGAAGAAAAATTATTTTCTGAAATAATCATTCGTATTGACATTAATACCACCGTCATCGTCATCATCATCGCCATCATCATTATCATCATCATCACCAAAGAACACACATGCTGCTCAGGTTTAGGCAAAGCATGCTTTGGATGCAATGATGAGTGCCTCCTCCTTCTCGTCAAGGTGATGGTTACAGAGGCGCTAAGTATGGCAAGGACAGCTGATATCGTCACCCACGTAAGAAGAAGATGATGTTGATGATAGATTACTCACATTATACCAAATGCAGTCTAATAAAAGTGCTTGACCACCGTCATTGTAATTTTCATCTTTGTTATCATCATTATTATCACCATCATTATCATAATTCTCAATCGGTTCGAACAGATATTGATGCCTAGGCTTATACGTCTTTCGCGGGCAATCTCACGAGTTTTCTTCACTGCCCTTCTCCATATTCTCAAAATGCATCCTAAAATTGTACTATTATTGAGTACTAACTAGTAGGAATAGGGTAGTACAGCGTGTGTGAGTGGATGAGTGTCACTTCAGATCATCATCATCATCATCATCATCATCATCAGTGGTGGTGGTGAGTGATGGTGATGGCGGTGTTGGTCGAAGTTGCCACGATGTGTTGACGAACAACACCAACCGAATAGTTATTCTTCGTCATGATGTGTTGAACAACAACAACAACAACAACAACAACAACAACAACCGAATAATTGTTTGTTGGTAGTACTCTCACTTCTATAGGTGGTCTTTCTTATGGAACATCTGTAAAAACCATTGTGCTGTTGCTGCTTCACCTCATGATTATTATATGTTTGTCATCGTCATGGTTGTCGTCCTGCTCACTCCGCCACACAGATCGTAGAGGATTGCATTCTTGCTCTAATGTGCCCTGATCTAATGGCGACGACTCATGATGACAATCTTGACTACGGCAACGCAAAAAGGGATGGACAAGAGCAAGGAGCATCAGGCCACCATTCTGATGACGCTGGTGCTAACATGACGAGTCAGTATTACCTGCTCAACTCCTTCCACAGCGACGTGGTGAAAAGACTGGTACAGGCTGCACACATGTCATCATCATCGTCGTTATCATCATCAACAGCGGCTAGATCATCGTCATTATCGTCGGAAGGGGCGTCGTTAGCAGCACACTCACAGCAATCTGTACTAGCGGCATCTTCTTCGTCGTCGGCCTTCTCCGAGCTCCTCCTCCGCGTTCTTTTTTTAACAAATGATCATCAAATGCTGCAGCTACCTAAGATGGCGGCTCTTCAACAGGTAGTGCCTTCAAATGATATATATATATATATATATATATATATATATATATCAATTGCACACAACCCGTTTATGTACACTCTTAGTTGTATTCCATGAGTCAGCGGTACATGATGATAGTGATGGATGGTAATGGAGTAGATGTAGGAGGAGGGGGTCAGCCGACGTATACAGTCAGCCAACTAGCCATTACAATACGCATAACACGCCACACACACCGTGGAGTAGTACACGACAACACATACCACACACACACGCATATATATATATATATATATATATATATATATATATATTGTTTTAGTCACGGAAGAGTGTGGAGGCCCGTGCGTCGATTCTGCAGGACTTTCTTACAAAACCGAAGATCTTCCGATTGGATGTAAATGGATGCTCTCAGCTGATTTCGTGGGTGTCTGGAGCGATCCGTGCATTCCCTAAATCCACCAAAGTAGTGACGAGATTAGCAGTAGCCGGGCATCATTCTTATCTGTTGACATCGTCATCGAGGAAGATTCGTTAAGAACATGTTTATATACTCGAAAGATCTTTCGAAAGACGACTAATGTTAGTCTTGTCTGTGATATGATACCAAAGTGAGAACGAGAACATCAACTGCTAGTTTCTAAGTGTTACCAGTCACACATAAATCGTGCGAAATTTGATACTAACTCACCAGTTTTGATAGGTGGCAAGCGTTCTGCTGCGGCTCTTACAACACCATAAACACATGGCGAAATCTTTCAGAGACGATCTGTTTGAGGTACTCACGATGATGCTTATGTGTGTGTGTGTGTGTGTGTGTGTGTGTGTGCGTGTGTGCGTGTATGTTTGTGCTGGCTGGTGGTCATTTTTATGTACGACACACAAACCTTTATCCCCATTTCTTTGCAGATATCAGCGAACATCACAAGTTTTATGAAGAAAACACTGCGGAACAAGTTGACAAATCTGGCTTGATCCTGCGACTTTACCGTAGAAATCAAGCTTGGTTCTAAAATGAAATTCGTTCCGACACGTACGCGTATGCTATGCTGTATCCTATGTTAAGACAAGTATGTACGCATGCTGCTGGATCATGATAATCACACACACACACACACACACACACACACACACGCACACACACAGACACACTAGCACACTTCGCTATGCTATGTTCATGCGTGTATGTATATGAATGTGGCCACATATATAGCATATTATTACTATGTCTATTATCTATTATCACGCTGCAAGCATGTTCATAATTCTAGAAGTACGTCGTACGCGTACATGCTAGCTTACTTGTACGGCTCGTCTATTATGTTTTTGCTGAGGCGTGCTAGCGTGTAATGAATGCAAAGCTTACGTTATGCCAATGTGCACATGGTCATCCTTATCTTGTCATGTAGCTTCGCAAATAAACTACGGCTATACACACGAAGCGCTTATTGACTAGTTGCATGCAGCCTTGTGTACATTCTAGACACTCATAGCTAGATACGATAGGCGCGCATCTTAGCGCTAGCTAGCTAGTGTATACCAATTACAACACACGTGCGCAGTAAGTACTAGAGTATCGCTAGGGAAAACCAAGCATGGCGTGCATCGGGGACACTAAATCATAATATTGCCCGAATACTCGGAAGACGTAGGAATTATAAATGTTCAACCGATATGCAAACTTTTAATGATCATTCGGCTGGGAAAAGGTAAAGCGCTAGGAAAAAGGATATCCATATAGCAAGCGTACCAATGAGACCCCCTGATATAATATGATATGATATGATATGATGAGAAAATGAGAAAAGTTAAAGTGTGATTTTTAAGTGCATAACAGCACCTTTCCGATATAGATCCTTTCGTGGTTCCTCTTCAGGCCTTAAAAGTTTCACCTAAAAGAGAGTTAATGTTCACATAGACGATAATATTTAATGGGGTATTGATTATCCAGGTGAGTGAGAATTCATTTGAGTGAGTCGGCTGAGTCTACTACCAATGAGAACGACGCCACCGCACCTCCCACAAAACCTACAGCAGCAGCAACAATAGCAGGGATTAGAGTGATGATGATGATGATGATGATGATGATGATGAGGTGATCTTAAGCATGACGATGTGTAAATTTGATTACCTCCGAAATGAGCGTAGTTATCAATTGTGTTCGATGATCCACCGCTCATGGCATTGAGAAGCAACAGCCCGCAAATAATGCACATCTCGCACTGGGCGAGGGGCTTCGGTATAAAATCCCAATCTATTTTCCAACGATTATTTATTTGTTAAGAAGGATAATATACATATGATTATATATATATATATATATATATATATATAATAAATATATGTGTGTGTGAATTGATCGATGTGGTGGTGATAAAGTATGATTTGTTGATAATGTTTACACTTACTTATGTACATATAGACAATATCTGCCCCAAGAAGTCCAAAGAGGCATCCGGATGCACCAACCTTCAATTTTCAGAACATAACAATTACAGACAGTGTTATAGGCTAGCAAGATATATGCATATATATATATGTATATATATATATATATATATATTACATACACATGTCTAATTCTTCCTCTTCTTGCTTTCATTTTTCCCTCTTATCTATCAATCATCTACAATTACCGAATCTACTCCAGGATTCCCAATCGCAGAGAACTATGCACAGCACATCATTATTTATTTCAACACAGAGCATCATCTGGAGGCCATTTTACGAATGAGTTGCTACTACTACTACTACTACTACTACTACTAGTAGTACTACTAGTACCATGTCTCCAGAAATACCAGAGAAAAGGAAGAGCAATGCAATTTGCCAGCTACCCCACCTTTAAAATGGTGAATCAGTAGGCCCAACAACATTCATCTCTAACTTAGTGGAACAACGACGAAATGACGAAACCGGGCATTGCTTAATCGTATTCAGAGAAATAACATACGTGGCTGCTGTCTCCTCTTCTCAATACTACAATGTGTTGTTAGCAGTAAATTAATGTTGTGACTGACTGACCTCAACTCAAACGTGTATCCCACTTGTGAGAGAAAGAAGAGATTCATAGCTAAGTGCATGATATTTGCGTGTAGAAAAATCGGAGTAACCAGCCTCCAATATTCAAAATCATCCCGAATAAGAGGCGTATACTTTGCTCCTGAAGTATCATTAATAAAGGTGGATAATGATGATGATGATGATGATGACGATGATAAGAAGAAGGAGAAGATATCAAGTTGTACTAAAAATGTATCCTCAACCATGAGTGCTTGCAAACTTACTACACATTTTTGTTTTACCCATGTAGCGCAAGGTGAGCGGTGAAGGTCCTCCCAGTTGATTAGTTTTCGAAAGTGCTCCTGTGGAAGAATGTAGCGAAGTAAGTGCAAATTATGGGGAAGAAATTCGGTATTAGCTATTGACCATCGAAGAAGAAGTGTCCAACCATCATTGCGACAATCTGCATCCCCTGGAATGTATTATTCACATTTTGAGGATCGCAATCACTGTGTATTGCCAGAAAGTACTTACTATCTCCACAATCGTTATGAAGAAAATGAAACTCCTCGAGAAGAACCTACGTAGGTGCATCAGCTTAATGCTCAGCATCATTGAATTGGCTTGCCTCTTTTATCATCTCGTACCATGGAGCATAGAGATCGATTAGATCAGGCAATGCTGATCGACGTCGAAATATTGGAATATATGCTCCTTGAGGCTGCATATTCAAAGTAAACCACTATTAAGTGACACTCATCATCAAACTTAATCTTAGTTTCTTCTTCTGGCCGCTTGCTTATCACCCCTTGATCCATTCCAAATTGATCCCATCCTCCCCCGCCACCCGCTGCATACTGCCCCCCTAAAGCTCCCTGGTTTCCACGAAGAGCACTATATTCTCCTCCGCCGCCGCCGCCTTCGGAACAAATGTGCATGTTAACACCAAATCATGAAAGATTCCCGATGGTTAGGAGAGGGAGGGAGGCTACCTGGAGCAGCAAAATCACCAATACCGTGGACATTAGCCATAAGTAGAGACCAGCTTTGTATGCGCAAACAAAGCTGGGATTGGGGAAAGGAGAATGGTTGGCGAAGAAGAAGAAGAAGAAGAAGAAGAAGAAGAAGGGAGGAGGAGAAGAAAGAGAAGCTCGAAGAGGTTGATGTTGTTTCTGCTTGTTGCGCTCCGGACAAAGGGGTTCATATACCTGCGACATATATTTATTCCTGTCGCAAATCAAAAATAGATGCATTTTAAAACTACTAATCGGAATACGTTCACGAGACGTCGTTGTCGAAAGTGGCAGTTCCGGTCTCAGGGAGGAGGAGGAGGAGAAGAAGAAGGAGGAGACCTCGAAGACGATAGGAGACGCGATTATGCTCGTCCAGCTCCTCCGCACAGCTTTGCTACTCAATTTCTTGCTTTGTGATAGTTTTTATCATGTCTCGGCTGCATGCTATGCGCCTGGAGTTGTAAATGGGAGGACCACAGGTTCTAGATGCTGCTCAAAGTTATCATCATCCGCGGCTGCTGGACTCTTGACAAGGAGGAGGCAGCGCACGCTACCCATAGCTGCTTGGCGAAAAAGGAGTATTTTGCAATCAGTTTCTCCACAGGCGGTGAATGAAAATTCTATGCCTCCTGAAGAAGCTGAAAAGAATAGCAACGGCGGGTCATCATCAATGCGGATAGTTATAACTGGTGCGACGAAAGGATTAGGACGCGCACTAGCAACCAGTTTCTTAAGAGCTGGTGACAAGGTACTTATTTCCTCTCGCGATGAAGCACGCGTTCAAGAAACAGAAGAAGAGCTAAGAAAACTCGGGACAGGAGAAGTGCTGGGAATCAAATGCGATGTGACTAATTCTGAAGATCTCGCAAGAATATCATCCACAGCTGCCGATCGCTGGGGCGGAATTGATATGTGGATCTGCAATGCAGCGACAAATGGATATATGTTTAAGGACTTGATAGAGATGCCTGAAGATACATTAATTGAAATTAGTTCAACAAATTTGCTAGGCACAATGTTGTCTGCTAGAGAGGCTATTAAGTCGATGACGACGGGGAGGGGGGAGAGTAGAAGTAGTAGTAGTAGCAGCAGTAGTAGCTCTTCTTCCACGAGCTGCAACGGATTCATTGTCCTCCTAGAGGGAGCGGGTAGTGGTGGAGAACCAACCAGGCTATATGCTGCGTATGGCGCAACGAAGGCTGGCGTCAAGCAATTTACGAGCTCTCTCCGTGCCGAACTGCAAGGGTCAAAGATAAAGGTTATCAGTCTAAACCCAGGGCTTGTCGACACTGAATTGCTCCGTTCAGGATCGGAGAGTTTTGGAGAGACTGGAAGGGCACTCGTGGATACGTTCGTATCAACCCCAGAAAAGGTTGCGGCTGAGGTGGTACCACAGCTTCGTGAAATAGCTCAAAGCGCACAGGAATTAGACCAATTCCTCGAGACTAAGGAGATTCCCCCTTCCACTGAAATCCCACGCCTCTTCAATGCCTTCGTTCGCAACCTATCTCCGATTTCAGTATCCGTCCTTAACTTTCGAAACTTAAAAGAAAAGTTGGTAGCAAAGATTCAAAATAATAACCAGTGAAGATGTCAAAGTATACATCTTTTATTATCTCCGCAAGCATCATCACCTTATCCTCCAACGAGATTGTGATTTATATCTTCACTTCCAGCATCAATCTTGTTCTCGATCTTCAAACACAGAGATCATGCTCTATTTCCCCCTTGAACAACACGAAAACACGAGCAGAACATTGTTCTCGCATCATTGCTAAGATGTGATACTGATTGGTGCAAAAGTCACAACGGACTCGCGTGTCGCTTCCCTGCCACATGCCTAGACACCAATGCATGGCAACAACATGAGATGAGGCTGCCATGTTGCTGTGGCGCTCAGTTTGCACGCCACGGCCGGACAGGCAGAGCGACGTCCATTGTGTGCGTGACCCGCGACACACGACGTCCTGGGACGCCTCGCGGCACGTGTGACGCACGTGCCAGCGCTGGAGCACGGAACGTTCTGAGAACGTGCAGTTCGCTGCTCTTGTGTTCTTGGAAAGTTCCTTCGTTCTTCCTCGGACTGGCCGCACTCTCGGACAAGTCCAGGAACGTTCTGCACGTCGCTGCGTTCGTGCAGCACGACAAAGGCGTCGGGACGACGCACAGTGAAACCAACGCACAATTGCATTGCAAGTGAAAGCTTTCTCGGAGCCGCACGCGCAACTTGAGCCTGCTTGCATGCAAACACAACTCAAACGGACAGACAACTCAAAAGACAACACGACAACCAAACAAACAACAGTTCAAGTTTCATCAACGCTTTCACGAATCACGTTCAACCGCCTCTTGTTGACGCAGCAGCGATGCATGTGTGCACCCCAATGCCCGATTCAGCGCAGGACGACAAAATCGTGGATCGCTGTCTCGACAGGCCCGGTGCAAAGGCAAAGCAAGCACGGGAACCTCCTGTCGGCAGGGCCACGTCTCTCAACTCGTCAGCTGAGAGCAGCTGCGTGCTCGGCACATCCCCATTGGCACACGCCGCTGACGAGGGCGACGTGCACTCCAGAGTGAGCGCGACATTGCCATTCAAGCCATGGCAACAATGGCGAAGCATGGCAAAAAAGGCAGGCGCTGCACGTGTCTTTCATTGCACCCACAGGTGCCATGTGACATGCCAAGTGTGCGACGGTGCACACGACATGACGGTGTGTCCATGGACTCACACTGGCATGGTGATGCACCTGTGTGCATGTGTGACGAAAGGTCCATCTTGGTTTGATTCGCCGACAGCGTGGTGTGTGAGTCATCGCAAAGTCTGCAACGATGTCCAATTGAATGCGTGCATGGCGGACGATGGTGGAATGTGTGGACAATGCAAGATCATGTCTGAGCGCCAGCCAGCGACCATGCTAGCATGGCTAGTGCATTGTCGTCATTGAGCTAGTAGTGATGACTAGATGATGCGTCTCAACTGATTTGTGAAGGCACTTTGGCACTGCTCAATCACTGTGAAGTCAGGTTGCAAGGATCGGCTAGATCGACTCAAATTTGCGAATGTTTTGCACCATGTGAGCTGGTGCAATGAGAAAATGGTGTGTGTTCTGGCTTCGTTCATTTGAGATGCTGCACTCAAAGTCATGACAGCATGCATCATGAGCACTGGCTCCTTCGTTCACATTCAACTGCTTTCGCTACATGCATGAATGAGAGATAGAAGTTTCGCGCATCGAACGTTACTCATGATTGCGTCATCATCTACCTACTAATCCTTCTCACATCCTTGTCATTCTTTTCATCGAAGTTTCAAATGTGTTTCATCCGCAAAGGTGGCCGGTTAGAAGCGTCGATATTGATGTCATCGTTCCTTCAAGCACTTGTAGTGGAAGTCAGTACTTGCTTTTCCTCATGTGCATGGCAATCACTGCCTCGTTCTTTTTGCCAACGATTTGCATTTCTAAGCTCATAACTCCTTCTTCGATCTCCAGCTGCTGGCGAAAGGGCTTTCACTATTTTCTCCATGAAGTTGTTTCGAACTATGGGTTGAGAGGGACGGTGAACATGTTGCTTTGTAGCATCCAAGTATGTTGTCTCAGATTCTATGCGTTGGTTACAATTTTCATCAATCCTCATCCAATTTGTAGTATCAGTTTTTTGCACTCTGTTCTTTGGCGAGCACATTCTGATAATTTTTTCTCGTAGCGAAAGACGCCTGGGACCTTGCCCCTTCAACTCACTAGATCCTTCTACACTATCTTTAAACTTTCTGCCAGTCTGTGAAACATCCAGACCGATTATTCGCGTTGGTCCTTGCGCATGAACACCTCGCACAGGATTCAGTACGAGTGATCGTGGTGTTTTGCTGACAGATTTCCCGTCGAGTTTCCCGTTGCTAGGATCTACCACAGCTCCTGAAACCGTAGATACAGGACAAATGCTGTTGTCAATCCCAACATGCAGAGTTGGAATCACCATTGCCGAAGTGGGGACTCCTGCATGATAAGCCAGGGAAAAAACATCACACACGTACGCCAATATAGTAACAAGTACAAAGTATGAAAATTATACTTTTCATATTCATTCTACGCGTTTATTCGTTATATTAATAATCTAAGCATTGTGGCTGTCTTGCATACAGAATATATATATATATATATATATATATATATATATATATTGAAATATCTGACGGACAATTGCCTCAAGTACGTCTTTCAGAGAAATAGAATAAAAAGACCAAAATATCACTACATCATCACCTTCTGCATTATCAATGCTGGGAACTTCGGTGGAGTCATGAGTGGGGGAAACAAAGGTAGTGGGAGAGCCAATGGACAAAAATGCTTCTGGAATCAGAGGTGTTGACAGTAGAAAATGTAAGATCACAGTGAAATAATGATCAAAACATTTGTGTTCTCAACAACCAACATACCAACATGCCATTTAATAAATTGTATGCGTGTGGGGTCTGGATGTAATGCAGAGGTTAAGTTGTGAGTTGTGAGCGAGATATCAGACATCATTTCTGAATCGTTTTCATGCTCTTACGTTTTGGCTGCTGTTTCTTGTTACTCTGATTGGAGGCCTGGCCAGATTCAGATACTGTTGATTATGTGCAACCAAAAAAAGAGCTAATCATTTGAGTTTCGTTCAGACAATTGTTGGAGCGTTCAATCAATTGAAGTAACACACAGGGTTAAGTTACTGGACTCATCAGGTTTGGACGCTCACTATAACAACAACATAGTTAAGTATTGTGGGCTAATTATATGTTCTTTTTACCGTATATTTCAAAAGTGAGTGAGAGTCGGGGAAATGTGTAGTGTGCAACTGCAAACAGAGCGCGAGCATGTGCATCAGACTGGGCATGGACGCCGTTCACGGAGATCAATCTGAATTTTTTGGATTTAGAGTCCATAGATTGTGTGTGTGTCATAAGGCAAGAAGGCAAGAACATGACGTCTGTACTATGTTGCAATTTGACAATACATGCATGCAAATACACACGCCGTACACTGCCTGCTGTTTTATATTTGAGATGACCTGAATCCTTCTTGAATGCCAGCCCTGTAAGCTGGCGACTTCTCCGACACACGCACAACACGAGACTAGAGCATGAATAACCATGGAATCATTAGAACAACGTGTTTGACTGAACGCAAAATGCAACGGATCTCCTCATCAAGACCTTATGGATTGTGAAACCGACATGTCCAGGAGGAACTGTAAATTCCTGAATTCGCTTTGTATCATCTCTCCCCGCCGGTAGCATATTTGGCCCTAAATGAGCACATTTATATGTTGGAATCAACGCCAGGTTAAGACAGTGGAGGAGGAGGAGGAGGAGGAGGAGGAGGAGGAGGAGAAGGAGGAGGAGGGCATCAATGGTAAATTCTAGATATAAATTGGGAAGTTACACCTGAGCGTCTCGTTGAAATGCAGCACATCCACATCGCTTGGACAAGCATTGCAGTGACAATTCTTAGGAGAAAATCTACTAGAAGACACTTGACAAAGAACCAGAGGATCTTGCTCTCGGCCATCTTGGAGTCAAGTCTCCCGTAGCAAACGGCTACGAGTGCAGTGAGCAAGATATTCACTATAATGAGGTAAACTAGGCGCTTTGTGGACGTTCGACAATATCCCTTTCCCTTCTTTTTCTTCAGTTGTGATGTATTGTTGGAGAATGGTGCATTCGAGTTGGAGTCTGTATCATCATCATCATCATCATCATCATCATCATCTGTGTCATCGACGAGATTTGAATCACTGGCTTCGGCTGAAACACTGCCAAGTACTCTTAGCTCTTTTTCCTTGTGAGTATAGCTGTTTGAGGTGGGTTGATGTGAGTATGTGTTTGGATTTGAATTAAATTGATAATAGACGTTCTCCCAACAAACAATAGATTCTTTATAAGTGTCCACTACCCCGTTTATTCAAATAAAGAAACTCACAAAAACAGAAAATGCAATTATAGATGATAAGATACGATAAAACTTATGGATGCGAATAATAACAACAGCTGTGATTAATTGTAATGAGAAGTGTGCTAAATTCGACATCACTACACAATCTGTCCTACATATATTCTTACATCTCTTCTGCTTCTTTTCCCTTCACATCTGGATCAAATGTGGTGGGTGCACGAGTCTGAATTCAATGAAAATAAAAAATTAAAGAAAATGAATGTAACATTACAAGAAAATTGTAGGTTCTATCACCAGAAGAGCCGTAGATTTCATTGTTGGCCTTCTCTTGAATGCCTTTCTGTTTGGCTTGAGTTCAGCTTTTGTTTCTTTATCATCACTCACAACTTTTTCCTCAGAAGGCATCTTCGGCAACCCACCCTGTGCAATATTTTGGAAGAAAGATCTGGTATCTAAAATGACCTTTCTCGAAGGCTGTCTAGCCTTCATGGCCACAGGCGATGAACCATTTTTGGGACCAGTCTTGATGTTGGATTTCTTTAGTTTATCGCCTTCATGATTCTCTTGTTTGGAGCGGATTCGGATGGATGTTTGCTCTATCTCTACGTCATGTTCTTTACCATCGAGTGCCTGTACATTTAATAATAGTTTGAAATTAAATATATGTATATATATATATATATATATATATATCCTAATTGCGTCTGAACTATGGCGAGTGTGGCAGTGCAGAAATATGCGAGCTGACCGGCAGTCGCTTGACTCTTGTGAGTCCTCCGATAATCTTGGCTGATTGTCTTAGGAGAAATTTGAATTTGGAATGATACTCTTTCTGCGCGGCTTTCTTTGCTTGAGGGTCAGCTCCATTTTTGCTATCACCGGTAGGTCTTCCACCATCATTGTCACTGCTACTCCGTCGCAAGTGCTTTAGGGGGGTACCGAAGTCCAAATAGACAAGCGATACAAGCCATTTGCTCACCGGACGTAGTATTTGGTATGGGGTTACTCGACTATCTTTGTCCACACGCATGACCTTTGGTACCTAGCAAAGAGGGGGAAGAAGATGAAGAAGATGAAGAAGATGAAGAAGAAGAACAGCAAGAAGAGAGGTATGATAGCTCAAAATTTAATTCTGCCTCTACGACAAGCCAAGAATAGCCTCAAAACAAAAATAAACAACAACAACAACAACAACAACTACTACTACTACTACCACAATGCAGATGGCATTGAAGTTATGTTGGACATAGAGAACTTCGTGGTAAATACCTTTTCTTGAAATAAGAGCTTGAGAAGCAGCGGTACTGGCAACATAACCAGAACAAGACACAAGGCGAGCGAATAGGACAGTGTAGTTGGAATATTGCCTGAAAATGACGCAATCCCGAGAAGTAGTGATCCAAGAAGGAGCAGGAGGGAATGGCAAATGAGGATGTTATTTCGATAAGTAAGCTTTATGAAGTCCCCTCTCATTGAGCAGCAGATGGATGTGTATGGATGGTTGAATCTGAGGCGAAAGCACAGTGCCCTTAGGTAGAAGGACGAGCGGTTGCCTGAGTAACACACACACACACACACACACACAGAGAGAGAGAGAGAGAGAGAGAGAGAGAGAGAGAGAGAGTGATGTATGTATGAGTAGTAGTAGTAGTGTGTGTGGTGCACATCCGTAGAAGAGAATGGCA